>JAZGTH010000015.1:2247500-2400000 GCA_036877525.1 Chromobotia macracanthus
ACAGGAGAACCCCCAGGAAATTATGTTGTTAACAGCATGCTGTAGATTACTGTAGACAATAACTGACCTGTCCTTCAGTCCGTAAAAACAAAAACCATGCGCACAGTTATGCACTTAGAACGACATGTTTTTAAAAGAAGGGTTTGAAATCAGAAATAAAGTTATTAAGTTAATAAGGTCTTTGATTAAAGCAGAATTACTATGAAAGTTATTAGTTTTGGACTCTGTATATGTGTTTCAGTGTCTTGCCCTGATTATGGATTATTTCAATCACTTGAAAAGGACTGTATTTAGAAAATCAATAATAATTCTTCATAACTTTCTAATTTCATTGGGCCTTGAGGTGCAGTCCTGACCTAAATAGTTTGCTGTTCTAATACTGATTCTTTGACTGATAATCTGTCTTTTGTCTAATATTAGACAGAATAAACCTACATTCAGCTAAAAGTAGGATGTCCTAGAGTTTCGAATGGGAGATAAAACAGTAAACAGCACTGAGTGATCACTGTGGGCTGAATTAAACTCTTCCCTACATCCCACTGCTGGACTATGATTCATTATTTTTGAGGTAGGAAAAAATGTGCTTGTGAAAGTGTGCGTGTTTATGTTTGTGTGATATTTTGAATCTTATTGTGAACTGCATTAAAGTTCCCTCAGTTGTCTTTGGCTCACTAATTTCCCTACGGCAGTTCTATTGACAGACACGGGCTTGTCTTACTACCTCACAGGCTCCCAGGAGCCCCTCCGTCTTTCTGCTTGCAGGCAGCACTATTTGTGTGTACTGACACTGAGCACAATGCAAAAGTTAATTAGCTGGGTGTGAAGACAACTGCTGTCACATGAATTCACTGTCAATTTAATTAGAAAAGTTTGGTAACCATGGGAACCGGTGACTTTGTATGTTTCACTTGCAGGTGACACACATCTAAATACCCCTGACAAGGGGCATAGCAACCCCACCCATATTTCCAATTTACGAGCATTTACATCCTGTGGCTTAACTTGAAGAGCATCGTGCTAACCGCACAAAGGAAGTGCGAACACACATACTTACAAAATGTATAACTTGAATACACTGTAAGTCTCTTTGGATAAAAGCATCCGTCAAATGCATAAAATGTAAATCTAAAACAGGTTGCATGTTACATCACCTAATTAAAATTCATGAGCCACACTGATAAGGTCAAAATTTTGACCCTCTAGATCTCCCTCACCTGTGGCCTCTACCATTCCTTCCAGGATGACCACTATCTCAAACTCCTCTCGTGTCAGTTGCTCCTGAGAGATCTCCCAGAACGGACTGTTCTCGTTGATCTCATGGCAAATGATTAATGGTGACACCAGAAACAGCCGATCATCCCCCGTGTCAAAGCCCACGTTGATGTCCGTCTGTTTTAGAGGAATAAACTCTCCCTCCTTGGTTTGCTTCGAGCAGATCAACTTGACCCTGATGGACGCCTCCACGATGTGAGAGTTACGCAGATCACCAACACGGAACATCAGACACAACTTGCTGTCCCGCATGGATATCACAGCCATGTTGGAGAACATGAGCGTTTCAGCACGTTTCTTCGGTTGTGAGATCTTTACGAACATACAGCCCACCATGAAGGCGTTTACGATGGAGCCCAAGATGGCCTGCACCAACAGCAGGATGATACCTTCAGGGCATTTGTCTGTGATGACACGGTAGCCGTATCCGATGGTGGTCTCCGTCTCGATGGAAAAAAGAAATGCCGAGACGAAGCCGTTGAGGTTATTCACGCAAGGCGTCCAGTCGCTGTTATCACTGTGGTCTAGGTCTCCCCGGACGTAGGCAATGAGCCACCAGATGAGACCAAAAAAGATCCAGGTGGTGGTGTAGACCAGCGTGAAGACCAGAAGATTGAAGCGCCACTTTAAATCCACAAGCGTGGTGAAGATGTCCGTAAAGTAACGGTAGGTTTCCCTCACGTTTCCGTGGTGGACGTTGCACTTGCCGTCTTTTTCCACGTAGCGCTGCCTACGTTTTCTCATCGGACCCAAACCACCAACAGCCATTGTGCATTCCATTGTGATCTAAGTGGAGTGGAGTGGTGAGTGGAGAAGACGAAATAAAGATGTTTAATGTTAGAGGTGAACAGAACAAAGAGAACATCACAAAACAACAGCAATCACAAAAGCCAATCGTCAAGTCCAGTTAACAGGGAACATTCTCAGAATGTTGGCTAACGTTCTCTCAAAAAAAGTGATCAAAAACTCTCTTGCAGCAATGTTAGTAGAAGGTTTTCATAATGTTATATATCAATACTAATCAATAATCAATCTTCAATGATTTTGTACGTCTTCAATGAGCTGGAGTAAATGTGATTATCATGATGATCGTACCTTGTCATTGGGATCAGCCCATTTCTTTGGCAGTTTGACGCCCTGTTTTTCCACATCCCGGCCTTTGAAGCTACTCATGGCCTGGAAGCCGGAAGTCACGGACGTGGTTTCTGATCCAACAGAGCAGCTGGAGAGTAAAGACAAAATTACATGGAAAAATAAACGTCTGGCCGTGTGAGGCACCGTGAAAGCATTTAATTACGCTCAAATATGAAATGATCTGCCGGTGCCCTACAGTTTTTGTTTACATCATATTTGCGGACATAATTCAGATAAAGTCATTTTTTAGACATTATTATAGTCATTTTAACATTCTGAGAAACAGGAATGAAAGCATTGAAAGTACATCACAAGAAAAACAAGATTTGATCGATTGCAATGTTACTTCAATCATACCCTACAAATCAAGATCATTCGATTTGCACAGAGATGTCCAGGCCTGTTTCTGCACCGTCACTGTCCTGCAGTCATTCTGATCAGTGGCTGCAGGTGTGTTTGATTAGTGCTGCAGATTAACATGACTGAACGTCCCTGAACCCTCAATATCACACCTTTTACTTCAAATCTATTTACTCATGTGAATTATTCATATGTGGCTATATAGTGTGCATTGTCATGTCTATGTATAAAGTCCAGCATTCCCAGCTAACAATGTAACGTGCAGATGGGTGCGAGAGAGAGAGAGAGAACAACTCAAACGTAACATCAAAGCTCTGTTTTGGCAAACAATTTGTTGCATGAACTGACAAAATATTACACCCTTGTGATATCTAATCTTTTACACTTTGTTTGTTTTGACAGATTTACAAATTTCCCTTTCAAGATTAGAAGCATGTGTAAGAAATATCTTCAGGACATATCCAAGAGCACAGAAAACCAACTATTGCTTTGGCACTATGTAGCAGGAACAGAAATGTTTTTATGTTTTTATTATCTGGTGCATAGATATGGACTCTCATTTAAAGTACGTTTATGCGGTTTCCGCATGTTTTATTGCATGCCCGACGACAATCACTTAGCACACCTCTCCTCAAGAAACTACCTGAGGCACGAAGATCTGAACCGAACTGAACCTCTCATCGCAGTACTTAAGAAAACACACGGAAATCAAACTGAAGTATCTTCATGACAGGACACCTTTAAAAAAGGAGCCGCAGAGAGACCGAATATAACTGCAGAGGTAAACATGGCTTTTATTTCTGTCTCATCCTGTTAGCTGAATAATACACTCAAGATGGCACTATGTGAGAGAAATCGAGAAGATCTGAAAATAGTTCATACAGTGCTCAAGAAGAGATAGTTTGAGATGTCTCACTGGACGGTTTTGACTGATCTTCATGGGCTCTGACCTCCACAACACCAACTCCTACATGTGTTATGATCTACCATCAGTGCTGGGAAGTCTCAATCAAGCTACATCAAGGACAAAGAAAGCTTCTCTACTACAAACCCATCCAGCAGTGAGAAATCGGTGTGTAATTTCACAGAGCTCTAACTCTCCGCTCCCACGATTTGCATGATTAGCTGTTCGACAGTTTTATATAATCCCTCTGTTTCAGACAGACTGAATCATCATCACCACCAATGAAGCCCAGAGAGTTCACCTTGACTTCACCTTGTATCTGGATACTGTCATCTGCATCTAATTGTACTGGATGGTCAGTGAGTGTGTTTAAACATTAACTTCAGTCCATATCTCACACAACCCTGAGGTTACTCTTCAAGCTTTACTAATGCTGACATAAAGGAAAATCTTGAAGGCTTTCTTGTTTGTAAATTGGATTTAATACATTTACATTTATTCATTTAGCAGACACTTTTATCCAAAGTGACTTACAAAGAGAGAGAGAGAGAGAGAGAGAGCGCATTTAACATTTTGCCCTAAAAACCAACAAGCCAAGACTACAAAGCTACATTTACGAGTGGGAATTGTGTTCTGTTGCTGACAGCATGAACAGAAGAAGGGTTTTTTTTTTCCGAGTTGAACGGAGCATTAGGGATTAGTCAGGCGTCTGTTTTCAGTTTTGTCTTAACCTTTGATATGTTATACAGCCATACTCTGAACCTTATAGAAGTGTAATAGTTAAAATATGTAATACAAAATAAGTATGAAACATACAAAATATGTAAACATACAAAATATGTTTTTATAATTATAAAAATATACAAAATGTTTTTATAATGTGTGTTTCCAGCTGACAGTTTGCACGCGTTTCCCTCATAGCCTTGTTTTATACATTACAATCAACAGATATTCTGCATATGAATCCAGAGGAACAAAATGTACAGAAACCTAAACAACAAACTCTACGTGTGCTCAGGACTACAATGACTCGGAAAAAGGATGAAAAAGCAGGTGGAAATCATTTCTGCAGTGTGTTAGAATAGAGGTGGGCTCTTAATATGCACTTGTGTATTTACAAAACCCTTTAATCAGCAACAGAGGTCTCTTTATCTCTAGCGATAAAATCGTTTCCTTGTGTATGGCAGCCGTCTTCTCTGTTCAGAACAACAGATCCACACAGATGAGCGGAGGGAAGTGAGCTGCCCAGCAGGTCCAAAATACAGACCTGCATTTCCAAAGCTTTTAGTTCACACTGATTCTGTTCCATTAGGGCGATCACATAGAACGTGTCAGAGTTATTTTCATGTGACGCTCAAACTCTTGTTGCCTTAAATGTATTTTTCGAAAACAAGAAGACAGGCAGATTTAAATCTTATGAGGAGTGTTTTTTGTCTTGACATATTTGGCAGATTTGAGACCTACTTGGGAAAAAGTTTGAGCCGTTTCCAAAGTTTCCTGTTTCCTGTTCCCTTGGGAAAGGCATCCACTGGGAAAACCCTTGTGCTGCTTTATTCTGGGTTTAATTACAGCCCTCGGTTATATTCTGTCTCTGTTTTGTCTCAAATGAACAGAAGAACGCACTGTCGGCCCTGAACTGTGCATTATCGCTTTAGCATTCATCTATAGAGCAGAAGAGTAATCAATTACATTTTTGAAGCTTTATGTGTCTCTTGCAGCTGGAGGCACACTTATTACAATAACGAATGAAGCTTGTCTCCATCAGTATAGCGTATGCTAAATAATTGACACGACAGTATGTAAACCTATATATATATATATATATATGCTATACTGATGGAGACAAGCTTCATTCATTATTAAATTAATATAAAATTAATATAAACCTGTATTGATAACACAACTTTATATTTGATGTTATTAACCTCACAAGGTTAATAACATCAAATCAGAAAGTTAACCCAGAGTTCACAAGTGTACAGGGTGAAATCTCAAAACCTGACCACCCAGTAATAATTACTAACCCAGGATAAAAGTACAAACAGTGGGAAACACTAAACAAGACAACCCAGAATTATATTAACACAGACTTAAGACTAAAAGTACAAAAAGCCCCTAAAAGCATCCAACAGTCTTACAACCTAAAACTGTTAGCTGGAAACTTACATGAGTTATGTCACTTACCTCAATGCAACCGTGTTGTACTGCAGTCCTGATCTCTGCCTGGATTTACATGACACAAGGCTTGCGAGTCTGTCCCAGGTACTGCTGTACAACCGAAGAAAACATCCAGACAAAAAAAGTTATTTCTGTTAAATAGAGAATGTGCAACGCTGATACAACAGAACCAATGAAGAAACAAACATGCCTCATATGGCTTAACATGATGCAGTTTATATCAGACAAACGTGCCTTTCTTCTGTCATTCTCTCAGTCTATCAAGCAGGTTTGGAACTGAGGCGAGTGAATCATGTTGGTCTCCAGCTTCAATTTGTTCACAGACCAAATTAGCCGAAGTTAGTAAAAATGTCTTCATTTAGCAAATTATGGCTTGTGATTTAAATCCATAGCAATTCAGCTATTTCCATGCACAGAAATATTACATTATCATGTTTCATGTTTTCCCTCTAGGGGAGATTATCTGTTGACTATATATAAGATACTGTCACTTCTAGAAGTGATTTATTGAACAGAAGCCACATGAAAAACATGCATCATTCATGCATGTCAATTATTTAAGCATGCATGCCATGCACAGCCATAAACAACATGTACAGCAGCAGGAAAATGAATAAAAACTGCATCACGGGATGCAAATTAAGTTCAGGAGAATTCTTGACAACTTTTCAACCGCATGAAAGAATGAATGACCGTGCACAATATGATTTCTCTTATTGAACTGTTATACTGCTAAACGATAATGCAGCCCAAATCCTGATCCGCATCAGTTAGTTCGTATTACACCGTCATCATAAACTACACATGCATGATCATGCACCGCGTCTGTCATTATGGGAGTCACTCACCGGCGGCTCTGCGATACAAAAGAGACGCGACGCGGGGACGCGCGTGTGCTCGGTCCCGCAGTCTTCTGTGTTACGAGATGTTCATATACATTCATATACATTCATATACATTCATATACATTCATATAAATGTGACGCTGATCATCTCAGCTGAAGCTTTTCAGTGTTCAGCGCTTCTGATGATCACCTGCAGAAGTTCAGCAGGCAGAGCGGGGCGGGGCTACACGCGTGACCACGCCCACAATGAATAATGAATTATGCATCACTTGATTATGAAACGGAAATGCCAAATAGAGATACATCTCTCTCTCTCTCTCTCTCTCTCTCTCTCTCTGTCTCTCTCTCTCTCTCTCTGTGTGTCTCTCTGTCCCTCTCTCTCTGCCTCTCTCTCTGCATCTCTCTCTCTCTCTCTCTCTCTCTCTCTGCATCTCTCTCTCTCTCTCTGCCTCTCTCTCTCTCTCTCTCTGTATCTCTCTCTGCATCTCTCTCTCTCTCTCTCTCTCTCTCTCTCTCTCTCTCTCTCTCTCTCTCTCTGCATCTCTCTCTCTCTGCATCTCTCTCTCTCTCTCTCTGCATCTCCTCTTCTCTCTCTCTCTCTCTCTCTCTCTCTCTGATCTCTCTCTCTGCATCTCTCTGTATCTCTCTCTCTCTGTCTCTCTCTCTCTCTCTCTCTCTCTCTCTCTCTCTCTCTCTAACTCTCTAACTCTCTCTCTCTCTCTCTCTGCATCTCTCTCTCTCTGTGTATCTCTCTCTCTCTGTATCTCTCTCTCTCTCTCTCTCTCTCTCTCTCTCTCTAACTCTCTCTCTCTCTGCATCTCTCTCTCTCTCTCTCTCTCTGCATCTCTCTCTCTCTCTCTCTCTCTCTCTCTCTCTGTATCTCTCTCTCTCTTTCTGTATGTAAATGCTCCAACAGGATGATCAGCTGAGCCATTTCTGCCGGTCCACCTGTGCACCTGTAACCAAAAACAAACAGATTCAGAGGTATGGCATGTTAGGGCTCCTTATTTTGTAGGCCCTAAGGACAATACCATTAAAAATAAACAAAACTATAAATAATAATAAATAACAAAAATCTATAAAAGAACAAATACAATGGTTTGTTAATGGCATTCAATGGGGACGGCATTTGATGAGTTTGGCAAGCAGTAATCATAAAGGATTATTAAAAATTGTAAAATGAGCGCGCTGCATGACTCCTAATCCCCCGTGACATCATTCAGTTGTATGGACTGTCAGTGGTGCTGATTTGTCATTATTGTTGCTTGACAGAATGAAATATCATGAGCTTTAATTGTACTCTACCAAATGTTTCCCATTTTTATACTTTTGCATATTTCTGTCTTTACGTCTAATTTAAAAGTTGTATATACTTATTTAAATGTAACACAACAGACCATGGAAAAGTTGCACTTTTGAGTCTGAACACAATGACTTGAAATGGGAAAACAAATCAAGCTGCCCCAGAAAGTGGATCTGACCTGCCATCACGGGGCCTTTTCAAATTCTGAAAGTGACAATCCTCATTCAACATCACAGCGAGAAGTGTGCTCTCCAAAATCCCTTCATCAGACTGAAACGCGGCCCCCACTGGGACTCCATGTCCTTCTGAATTACTCCTGAACCCCCCATCACAATGACTGCTCGCCAAATGCTGCAAATGAATCTGTTACAGACTCTGCCCTCAAAGGAATGAATCCCTTTGAATTATATGTGACCATTTCTTCCTTCTGGAGCCTGAAACGTATCGGGAAGGAATAAGCGAGGGGAGGGGTTGAGTCGAGGACAGTTATCAAAGTCAGAAGAGGTGACTTGTATTCTGTCGGGCTGCTACAATCCTCATATAATCACATGATGATGTACCCTGTACGAGCAGATGTGACTGATGAGGCAGTTTGTTTAAAAGACATTTTGTCCAATCAGTGTCCCTCAGATCACACATGATGGGTGTTAAAAGCTCCTCACAACATTAAAGCTGCAAACTCAAATAAAAAAAAAAGACTCTGTTATTTTTTAATTTCCCCTGTTATGTTCAAGGAATTTAAAGGAACAGATCACATAACATTTTCATAAAACAGGCCAAGTGTAAAAACGAATTAAGCATGAACTCAGCTCATTAGGATTAGACATTTTTATGCTAATACACATCCTGATGTTTCTGTATGTCCCTGAAGGGAGTGAATAAGAGAAAGACAGTAAAAGAAAAAAATGTTCAGCCAGTAATAATGTAATGATGGATGAAACCGAGCCAAAATCACATTTCCAGCAATACAACTATTTCTCCCTAAAACCAGACAAATCCTGTCTGCCTTCCTCACGACCTCCTTAAGCAGTGACCGGATCTTTGGCGTTTAATGCCGGGCACATCTCAGTAACAGGAGCAAGATGAGATAAATGGAAATATTAATACCCAGTGACTGTGGCTTCAGTTACAGGGCAGAGAGAGCTGCTGTTTATTCCTGTCATCTCCAGATGGTAAATCAGGCAAATACTGCACACAGACTGAATAAAAAGTGAAATCTTCTTAACATGTTTGATGCTTGAGTCTAGTTACAGCGCTGCTCATACTTTTTCTGTTTGCTTGTCCCAGAACAACAGAAAACATGCTTCTGGTCATCAGTTGTGTTTGAACAGCCTTACAAAAATGTGGAATGATGTTCCACATGTTTTGCACTGCCATCCCAGCTAACAATTTTCTGGATGTAGGAATGTTTCCACAGCATTTTTATTAGTAAGAAAGCCAAAATATTTAGTTTGAAGGTGTGTATTTGGGTGTTGCATTAACATTATTGTATTCTGTAATGTTTTTAAAACATTCCACAATAATTTAAGAATGTCTTTATGCAAATGTTTTTAGTACATTTGGCAATGACACAACAATGACATTACTGCAAGAATGTTTTGATGTTAGCTATGATCATGTTAATACAGTGGAACTGTCATAAGAACAATTAGACATGAATGTAAATCCAGCCAGTCAATAAAGATCCAGCCGTCCATTATACAGTGTATCAGTCATTATACAAACATATTTGACAGCAGAATGCTAATATGGATCAATCACTAATATGAACAATCAAGAATTCCAGAGAACTGTGAGATAATAGCTGAACAAACATACACATATACACATAAGAATTAAACTCAGCCCAGCACGGTTGACCACTGTCTGTTTTTCTCCTCTGTACAGCCTCATGTCAATTCATTTTTCACAGATGTTGTAAAATATCCACTTCCACACCTGAAAAATGAATCCCACGCCTACATTTGACAGTTTCACAGAGTTACATTGTGTGTTTAAAACAGACTCACTGTTCTACACAGCAGTTTCAGGACTCATGCAGGTAGTTTGTAAGACACATTTGTGTGCTGTGTGAACACTGAGCCGGCAGTTACACAACTGCAGAAGGACACGAGTCTACTTTTGTTGCACAGAACGTATTTCAAGCTTTGTAAGTGGGCTTAAAACCATTCCAGCTCACAGGGAAGAATTTCTCCCTCTGGATATTATTTAATTTCATATTTGAGGTGGAGATCTAATTCAAAGACCTGCGAGGTCATCTCAGCTGCTACCACTGAAGCTACCCAGAGAAGAAGCTTTCAGCTCAGGTCAGACTGCAATATAAACTGGAGACTAAATTCCTTTTTATTGCGTCTGAGTGCAGGGCATGAAAACGCATTTTATTCTTAAATTGCAGGTGCATTCTGTATAATGCACAGTATTCCATTATATGTACTGCATTTTATATCATTTTAGCATGTAGCATTTACTGCGCTGTGTATCATCTGTCATAAAGGTACACAGAAAAAAAAACAGATACATTGATGGACATATATGAGGTCTGTAATGAACAGGATCTATTTCCTAGATTTCATGGTCAAAATTTCAAGGTCAAAGGTCGAAAATTTACTGGTTACTATACTTGTGAGGACGTTTGGTCCTCATACTGTAGTGAATACCAGGACCAGGACACACACATATGTGGAGTGTGTGTCTCAACAACAGCATCCAATTCCTGGAAAAAAAACCAACAGACGATATCGTTGCACAGATGGACACACATTACAGCATTCAGCATAGAAGGCTGAGACTGATCACAAAGGGTTCAAGGTTCAAACATCACAAAGAAGCCCTAAAACTCTAACAAATTACTAATATGAAATCTAAACAAGGCAGCCAATAACTGTTGCTTGGAAGTCAATAACGTTTAGCAAATGTTAGCCAATGTTCTTTCTAACTAAGTCAGTTTTTTTATGTTGAGCTTAATTTCTTGATTTCATTATAATTTTGGAGGACAAATCTACAACAGGTTCTGAGTGACAGAACTTCTGACTGAACCCAGCACAGTTGCTTCTGACCGGTTCACACAGACCTGTGAAAGAACTTCAGACAGGATATGAGGGTAAAAGAGAAATACAGTCATTATTTAAACCCGCAGAATACGGTCATTATTTTTAGGGTCTTAAGAAGTTCCTGTCAGAACAGACGGTGACTGGATGAAGACAGTCAAACATTCATTATTGGTGACGTAAAATGATGTTCAAAAATTGTTTCATTAAAATTTTAGCTACTATACTGAGATGAGATTTATCCGCTGACATTTACTGATCTGAAGAGCTGAAACAGTTTTCGATTCATGAAACTTCTGTGGATTATGGCTTTTTATGAATCTGGCAGGCGTCTGTGCTGCTTACTGAAGCACTTACAGTTATTCGCATTTGGAGGCAGAAAGTCTTTGTTAATATGATGGGGAACATGGACCCAAACACTGGAAGAATAACCTAGCTTCTTTTATAGATCGTATAAACCTTTCCCCAACATTTCCATTAAGTAACAAAAACGTTAAAATGTTATTTAGAAAGTTCTAAATGTCCCGTTTTTTAGTATTAACATTATTGCTTGGTTATTGTAAGTATATAATTTAGTTTGCTATGTTTGTATCATCTATTTTCTTCAATACCAGATCAATTGGATGTTGTGAGGAGGAACCTTCAGCAGAGCTCTGGGAGTGAGACACAGACACTATAGTGTGGTTAACTCAAGCTCCTTTATTTCCTCAACAGAAGCAGATTATACAGAACAGAACAGGATGCACCTAAATCTGTCTCAAGCAATTAAATATCTGGATTATTTTTTATTACCATATACAGTTAGAAACAACAGCTTCAGGGTGCATTATAGACTAGAGTATATGTCATTCAAAAGGACATATCAAAACTCAGTAACCCTTAAGGGGTGTTGACTATATTCATTAGTGCGGGGAACTACATAATCTAACAGTTATAAGAACATTTTTCAAAGATTTATTAATTCTGTAACGTTTTTGATACTTTTCACTAACTTTTCACTTTTGATATATATGATATATAACCTTAAAGAAGTTTTATCAATGTTAATACAAGAACATGTTTGATAACTTTGAGAGAACTTTGAGAGAACATTAACCAACATTCTGAGAACATTCGCTGTTAACTGGGACACCCTGTTAGCTGTGCTGTTACTTCCATAAGCATCCAGATTTACAGTTTTTCCCTGGAGGACAAAGGAGGATTTCCCTGGAGGACTGGATAAACATTTCAGTGTCCTGCACCTTCCACAGAAGATATATAATTATATAAATACATTTAGCCCATTTAGTGATTGCCATCAGGATGTGAAGAGATTTTCAACCAGCATAACAAAAAATTGTTTCTGGAAAAAAACCCACCTACACTGCTTTTACAATTACACATTTTTATAAGAATGTGAAACTGCAGTCTAGTGTTATCTGGGAGATGTGAGGGTATTTAATGACTCAGATTGAGCGTGAAATATATGCAAATGGAAGGGGAATTTTAAATCCCCCCCAACAGCTTTCAGAAACACAATTATGGGCCACGTTGACTTACATTTTTATACATGAGCTGCTTATTAGAGGCTCTGACAACAAAAGGAGCAAGTTGCGGCTTCATGGAATGACATTAAAGAGAACAATTAACCTCATTTCTCAACACTACTGGACTCCACTCACGTGTAAATCATGACACTCATGCAAACAGGAAACATTAAGGCAATGAGCTTATAAAGATACTTACTAACAGACATATTTTCTCCTGAATTATTCCAGAAAATATGCAGCTGGGATACTGTCTTGATCCCAAAACAAACCCCTGCATCTACAGGAATCAAAACAACTGGACAATGCTCAGGTTTTCCCCAGCTAACAGGGAACGTTCTCAGAACATTAGCTAACATTTACTAAAAGGTCTCTCAACTTTATCAAAAAGTCACGTTGCAGTAATGTTAGTAGTAGCGGCTGCCAGGGCTGAAAAGAGATTCTTTACACATCTAACACATCTGATGACTGTCGGGTTACGCCAGAGCCGCTCTCTCATGCTGCTCCAGAAACTCTTTCAGAACATCTTCCATGTTTTAGAATCAACCACATGCTAGTCTTATTTTTACATTTAAATGAAGACACCGGTGGGAAGGGTATGAGGTACGTTTCTGATAACTTTGTCATTTAACAATATTAATCTAGTTGAAACAGGTCTAATTTAATGTCGTTTTAATCTAGTTTTCTTGAATAAAACATATTGCCTGCATTGAAGGCTTTTTATGTGGTGGCTAAAATTTTGTTTAGTTTTTCAGATTAAAAGAGATTTTCTCAACCTTCCATTGTCTCTAGATGTGACCAGAGTTCATCTTTAAATGCACGTCTACAGCAAATAAAAGTTCAGCTGTAAAGTCGTGACATTTAAAACAACGATCAGCGACAGCGTGGGAATCTTCAGCAGTATGAAGCCAGACGGAGCACTGCATGTGCAGCTTTATCTCATCATGTTTGAAGCTGTTTCCAACTGAGCTGTTAGGAGACTCTGTTAAAGGAGAACTTTCATGCACCTGCTGGTAATGGGTTTGAGTGGACTTCAGTTATTGGCACATTAAAGATTTCATTTGTGCTGTGTATGTTATTGATGCAAACTGTTGTTTAGCTGCTGGCCTTCTCACTTGAAACCATGAAATCAAAATGTACTACGTTTATCAATATCCGACCCTGCAATACACACAACACACCAAATGCTTCAATTATTTATTGCTGATCAGACGCAAAGAACGATTGATAGTATGCATATAAAAACTTACTGTGACTGTGACAGCTAATAAATTAACCAATTTTCATGGAATTGTTTTGGAGTTACGTACATGTTTAATTAAAACAATCACACTTTAAACCAAACTTAACGCAGACTACAGTGTCACATCTTTTGCACTACAGACACGCAAACATGTGGCAACCACAAAACACTTCCAGTCCTGAACACACAATGCAATCAGTAGGTTGCAGAAGGTGAATCTATTACATGACAATGTAATTTCAGATGTAATTCAGTGCATTCACCGAACGCTCAGCAGCGCTGACAGTTTAAAAGCAGAGAAGGCACACCTGTAAATTCTGATGATCCAACATCACTGTGAACTCTAGCAGACGACTTAGTCAGACGTTTTAGACGTCAGATAGACGTTTTAGTTAAGATGCAGGTAGCAACTCTCTAATATATCCACAACCAATATTACAATCCTCATCCGAGTTTAATTTCTAGATTAAAAATACATTTAATCCGCCACATTGGGACAGCCAAGCTGTACAATCATTTGGCTGCAAATACGTCATTTGGTGTAATACGTGCAAATACCAAAACATTTGCTTCACCCTACAATTCAGACGCTTAAATTTCCATTTTGGGCTCAAGTAAAGCTTGATGATTAAACATCAGAGCACGTTTCAAATCTTTCCAAGGAATCATCAAATGTATGTCGCAAAACCCCAAATCGTGGTCTTATTTCGAGGCATCTTGCTCGATCAAAATGATGCGACTGCAGTTCAGTGTTCTCCGATTAAACCCTCTGCAGCTCTTCGTCCACTGAAAATGACATCATTGACGGAGACGCCGTCGTAGGACGCGCCTGCCAGCGTCAGGGGCAGATTGCGGTCGCTGATGTATTGCCTCATCAGTTCTGAAAATAAGAAATGCCTGTCTGTAATTTATATGCCTGTAAAAAAAGGAGGGTGAAAATCTGTTAAAGTGATTAATAAACTCTGGCCTACCGAGTCGTTTCCAGTGTCCTACATGATACTGAGGAATGCAGTTCTGAAAAGAAAATAAACAGAGAAACACGATTAATTTTGCGAAACTACTGGCAGAAGAGGAAAAAAATACAAAGAAAAATGTCAAAATTTCAAAAGGGATTCATTCATCTAAAAGACGATAAGAGATTTTCAACAGAGTCTCAATACCTCATCTCTTTGTGAGAGTATCACAGTCATGAAACTCTTCAAACACACTGTAGTCAATTAGACGACGTAGCATGATAAGTGCATATGTGTGAGTGTGGGTGCACTAAGGTGGAAACGTTCTTGCTGTTTAAATAATGAAGATAAAGTCAGTCATAAGTGAAGTGGAGCAGCTAGATTATCCTGTCCTGTCTGTTCAGAGGACGTGACCCTCCAAAAGGGAGGCAGAAAAAATGTTTAAAGAAGCAGATCATCTATCTGACATCAGAATCGAACCCCAGAGAGAAATCTGACCACATCTGCTGTCTAAAACAATGCCTGCATGATTTAAGATAATCATGGAAAAATTCACAAATAAACGTTCATTTTAATTTAAATATAGGAGTCATTTTACATCTAAAATACTACTTTTATAGTACAGTTTATTTATACTTATATATTCCCTAAAATCAAAATCTGTGTCACTTAAAATTACACGACCATATTTTCAACCTGTAGTTAAAAACTGTATGCTGCAAAAATAATCAATTTATATTTTAATAAAGAATGTCATGTTAAACATTGTAGATAGATTTTATGTTTCAACACACAGAATCACCTTCTGTACAGAGACCCGGCTCCACACAGGCGGACAAGTGACGCCCAGTTGAGAAGTTACCGCCCGGACAGCCCGGTCCAACAGTGTCTGCTGGCTCACTTCCTGTGGATTGCCAAACTCCTGCTCGAACCACGCACCCCCCATCATCACCTGAAAACACACACAGACACACAGCTTTTAATAATTACACACACAAATAGCTAAAACACTGCAGTAATTACACTAGAAAATAACACCATTCTAAACTGCATCACTATCTGACAGCGCAGAGAGAGTTACATTATATTGTTCAGGTTCGAAACACGACTCGAAAACCATTTGAGCTCTGCCAATGGCACTCAGATTTCATGCTTGTTCATAGTTTGCTGCTTCTCGACTATATACATGTTTTCCAACCCTGGAAAAACAGGTTCATTGCAAAAGACTTCTGACTATTAAATGAATAATAATTTAAGTGGAAGAGAAATGAATAATTCAACAGCAGTGTTTTGTTGTTTTTTGAGGCCCACAGAGCATCAGTGGCTATTTTTAATCACAGTGGGTAATACTGTGTTCCTAATAAGGAAACAGGGAAGAATTTCTGTTCAGGACTCATTAATGTTTCAGCTCTCGGTTCAGAATTATACTAAACAAATAAAACATTTCATATTTTTCCATAAATAATTTATGTCCCCAAACAGTTGTCATTACCATCATGCCAAGCATTTAGAATACATTTACATTTATACATTTGTTGAACGTTTTGATTCAAAGTGACTTACATCATTCAAGTATTTTATCAGTGTATGTGTTGCCTGGGAATCGAACCAACAACCTTTGTGCTGCAATTGCAACACAATGCTCTACCAGTTGAGCTAACACAAATGTGTTAGAGAGCTAACACAAATGTTGAGAACATGCACTTTAAAATACATTTGATGTTTTACAATATATAAATATATATAAAATTTCTTACCGTCAGTCTGGTTGTCGGTTCTCCGCACCGATTGTGTTGTGGAAAGGAAACAGAATCATACACGGCCCCTAACACGCCAGGATCTTCTGAGGAAGGGACCAAATGTCCAAAACCCTTACAAATAACACAAACAGTGTATACTTTAATAAAAACACTAGAAGTTTGATTTACAAACAGCACAGTCAAACAAGACCTTCTAGGTAATGTACACAAATCCTGCGGATCAAGGAAATGTATGAACTTAACAAAACAACCAGGCTGACGAAAAGAAACTTAATGGATATCACCCTCTCGCTCATTTGAACAGTGAAGATGACTAAGCTATGTACAGTGTATTATAACATGACCAGTGCTGCATGTTTATTCTTTAATGATGTTAAAGATCACTGAATGAGGTCTTACTGTAACAGGAAGAACAAAACCTTCATATTCCAGATTCACCACAGCAACAGTGGCAGCACTGATGGACCGCAGCTGTTCTGACAGGGGTTGAGCAGCAGGGGGAAGCACTGAGGCCAACGCTGGTAAAGATAGACAGAAACTGCTGTAAAAGCTCATGTGATTTACTAAATGGATGTGCTGACTAAGTAGAGCACACATATGTTTTCTTCACTGTTATTCCACAGCGCCACGGCAACAGAAATCATACTGTACCAGTTTTTAGCATGTAGTCTGAACTGAATGTGACGACGTAAAAATATATATAGTACAGAAGTACATGCATAATATTTAAGTATATATAGTGCAGGAAATACTGGGGTACAACACTGGAGTACAATGACTGTATTTACCTGACGCAGGTAGGGAAGAAATCACATGATCAGCTTTCAATGTGGCCCCATCGCCCAATTTGATCTATTTCAAAAATATTGACAAAGTCGTCAGTTGCTTCAGCATCACTGCAGCACCGTATGTCAAGATGTATGAGGTTTGCAACTTCATGCTCTGCCCATATCTCACCTCCCAGACTCCGCCCTGCAGGGTGAGGCTCTTCACTTGGACGTGCTGATGAAGCTCCACCCGCTCTTGTCTCCTCAGCGTCTCCTCCAGGGCTTCAGGAAGTGTCTGCATGCCCCTCCTCAGAGACCACAGGCTCCACCCCTCTTTTGATGCTCTCTTGGCCAGCTCAGAGGGAATGACTTTAGGACCACCCCCTTATGATATATAATTTGAAACAAACCCCACCGCCTTATGAATATGATAATATACAAACCCCACCCCCTTTGAAATAATTAAACATTCACGAAACACTTTCTATAAATCTGTATGTATAAAGCATTACAAAATATCTTAAAATATGCCTTAAAATACACATTACACCTGGGAATAAATAACTGAATTGTAATTACAGTTAAATTACATTACAAATACATTTATACCATCATTAGAACATAAAACAATTTGTTTCTTTTCTACACTATTTTTATGCAAATCTTTCTTTTTCTAGTTATATTTAAAATAGATTTATACTGCATTATAAACACTGATTCACACATATAAACATAAACTTTAAATATGCAGCATATTGGCCAATAGAATGGAAATGGACCTAAACGTTTCCTAAATGGCCAGTGAAAGTAATTTTTATTAAAGTAGTTATTGGATCTCTATATTATGAGACGCCACTTAAACAACAGTTATATAACGCAAATACTAGTGAGTGTGCACTGGACACTACAACAGAAACATCATCTATAATCTTAAAGGCAATTTTATGTTTCAAACAGAGATTGCAGTAGAGAGGCAAAAGTTACGCATTGCAGCATGTGTATCAGTCTGATCTGAGCTCTCACCTGAACCCAACAGCATGCCGAGCACGATGGAGCCCCGAGCTCGCTCTGCTTCATAAAGAGGAGGCAAACAGGAACGCACACTCAACAGCCTGCAGTCCCCCGCAAACACTCCTCTACACACACTGTCTATGGCTATATCTGCCAACTGCACAGAGAGAGAGGAACTGAATCAGTCTAATTCAGATTGTCTTCTGTCATGAGTCTCATGTCACTGAACGTGTGTGAAGTCTCACCTCAGAACCCAGTCGCCTGGAAACAAATGCATGCACAGACTCGTCCTCTTCCTGCCCTTTACTCACCAGAATCTCCTTCAAAACACTATGAATTATGGGACGGGAGAAAGGAGGGATGGTGCGCAGAATCCCACTAAAACAACAGAAGAACAGTAACATTTAAAGAAATTATTCATCCAAAAACGCTGATTTTTTTCCTGAAACATTTTCTTAATATTCAGTGACTGTTCATTTTGATCAGGGGTGTCAAAACAAAAGACATTAAAGCTGCAATCTGTAACTTTTGCCTCTTTACCGCCATCTCTGCTCGAAACATAAAATTGCTGGTTACTTGTGGCAATGCCATTTCCTGCTACATACCATCGAAGCCGGAAGCTCAAATTATAAATCATTATTATAAATGTACCATTGTGAATCTGTTACGTACTTGCTCAATAACTGATTTTTGTTCATTTTTAACCCAAAAATGTTAAGGATTGCAGCTTTAAGTGCTGGTTGGCATTTATGGATCAGAGGTGATGTACTCGTTTCCTCTCACCCGGGTCCTGATGGCATCTTGTGCAGCTGGCCCTTCACATACAGGAAACGGTTTTTAGATGCCACATGATCCTTTGTAACTGGCAGGATTTCGGACTCAAGACCCAAATCAGACATCTGCATGAGACATGATCTCAGTAAGAAGCACAACACTGTATTTCTTTATTAACTTCAGCATCTTCTTTATTCTTCATACATTCGGATTTATGACGAACTTTGAGGAAGCACATTGTTCAATAAAGAATTGAACAACAGATCATTTCAGCTCTTATTTCCATTCTGTTCTGCATCCTTCATTGCTATTGTGTAAATAATTTAACTAAAATGAAGATTAAGTGTCTTGATCAGAGTTTTGCATTTCTGAGTCCAATTATGGTATACATTTAACCATTCATATTACATCAGTGTTCAAAGAACATAACAGGAATGATCCAGTCAGCAAGAATGGCACAATAATCTCTTCAAATAAGAGATTATTTTGCTCCGTTATTTATGTTTTGATATTATCGGTGTATGGTCTCCCTCTTGTGGCCATACAAGGTAAATACAACAAATTGCCAAGACTGACTTGACCACTGTTAGGTTTGGTAGGTAGGCTATTAACTGTTTCTTTGTCATCTGAAAGTCAGTGGACTTACCCATTATAACTTGAAATACTCCACACATTCTTAAAAATTAGTGAAACAATGTAAGAGTCTCTCAATTCTCGTATAAAACGTGTGAACACACATTCACACTTGTATACCATGTTCAAAGCATTCCTGCCGACAGCTCCAGCTGGTCTCACCCCTCGGGGTCCGTGTTCAAACACCGCCCCATCATCTCTGCGTGTGGAGCTCAGCCAGCCTCCAAACCTCCCGCTTCCCTCCAGCAGCACCACCTCCAGCAGCAGATACGTGTGATGTTAGATGTACAGTGATAAAAGCACCTTTACCTTTATGAGCTGAAAGAGATCTACTGAATCCAACAGCTGCAGCATAAACATTCAGATCATCTCTGTAGTACTTTACAATAACTTTAACTACCAACATTAATACATTGTAAAATGTTTAGATTATTAGTTATAAAACTGAGAATTAGAAAATGTCATTAGATAGTTATAAATGACATTAAAATTGATGTTCTACATACATCTTCTCTGAGAACCCCTGCACAGATCATAAAACAAAGTTTAACTTTCTGTGTACATAATGAATTCAATTGCTCAACAGAATATAAAATACGCATGCCTATATATGACTTTTTACGATCCTCTACATATTCTTACAATTTATAACAAGATCGACTAAGTGTTTGTGGGAATTATTGGACAGGACTGCCTAACAAGTCAATCTGGCTTTTACCTTGGAGACATTGGGACTCTTGCTGAGATGATGGCAGGCAGACAGACCCCCAATCCCCCCGCCAAGAACAGCTACAACCTTCTGCATTCAGCTCCAAACACTTCCACACATTCAACAAGACTGAGCACAGTCTGACAACAGACAGACATTTAGCCATGACACTGAGTGAATATAAATGAATAAATGAAATGCAATCTGACATGAAAATATAGCATTTATCTTAAAGCTGCAACCTGTAACTTTTAGTCTTGCTGTTGCATCCTCTGATCGAAACATGCATGTTAGTTACTTACAAAATTATTTTCAAACAAACTACAAATGCTTCATTCAATGATTGAGAAGCGGATCTTCTTCTTCCTGTTTACAGACGTGACGTCACCACAAGTCAAACTGACATTTCCCGGGAAATCCGACCCGACAGCTCAAATTATAAACCATTATTATAAACTTATCGATAAAGTAACGAGATCGTGTTCAACACTGAGACGTACAAGCTCAAAAACTGATGCTTGTTCATTTTTCACAAAGAAAAGTTACCGGATTGCAGCTTTAAATAATTAAATTAAATTAAATTAAGTCACACTGAAATGTTGAAGGAGGTTCATCTCTCACATCTGATAAAGTTATAAAGAAAACGAGAGTTTAAACACTGTTGTAACAACTCTGATGGGAGTAACAGGGTGTTGGTCTCTGATAACAGACTGCTCTCATTTATCACAGGCAAACAAATCGAGAAAATAATGAAGCCTTCAATAAACCGGACAGTTTCAAACGTTTAACAACGAAAATATAACATAAAACACGGCAGAGACAAACACACAACATCATTTATACGCCGACAATATTACAAACAGAGCACCGTCTGTCTCATCGTAAAAACTCTTACGAAACTCGTTCAGCAAGAGCTTCAATGCTGCAGAAAAAGACGTGACACATTAAACGTGGAGAAAAAAGGACGATGGAAAAGATCATAAAGACAATAAAGACAATGCACGCTAACAGCGATAATAAAAAAAACACGATAAATAATAAAACAATAACAAACTTACTGAATTAAAACCGCATCGCTGTGAAACATTCACTTCGTGAAGTGAACGTCGACCACCGCCGCGCTTCAAAATAAAAGTCTCTCCTCTCGAGCGGATGTTGCTGCCGATATTTTCACAAAACCTGCTGACCTAAAATCATCATTAAATATCTCGTATTCAAATGACGAATGAACAACAATATAGCTGTACTTAGACATAGAAATAATATATGCATGTATTATGTATATATTATTTCAATTATTATATATATATATATATAGAATAATAGTATATATTTATAGAATAATATATATTATATAACATATATATAATAGAATAATATATATATTATTCAATTATTGCATCAATTATAATATCAATTATAATATTTATAATATCAAATTATAATATCAATTATATAATATTATGCAATTATTCTGAACATTTGTCTAAAAAATTGGCAATAGGGGTCCATCATAAACGCATAAATTAAAGCATGTGCTCAGGAGGTACCAAAATGTTATCTATATGAATCAGGTTTATTCACAGTATGTAATTAAATATTTAGCCACTGGATGGCAGAACAGATCATTCAGTTCCCTTTCTGTAGCCTTTAGCTGCTGTTGTGGCCACAGACTGACCTCTGCTGTGTTAATTCTTTTGAGAGCTGGTAACCTGCAGTATATTTAAACCTTTCAAAATCCCTTATACTGTATGTTGAAACAATATTTTAATATTTATCCAATGAATATTATATATTATGTTGTTATGTAACTGTCAACAAATACATTATTAGTGCAGTCAGTAAGAATCAGAGTTTCTTCACTTTGTGTGTTTTATATACAATTATGTAAAAGAAGGAAACAAAATGTGAGAGAAGATGTGTGTCTGTGTGTTAGTCTTTTGCAAGCAGGCCACTGTGTCTTTGTGTCACCAAGAAGCTAATGGAGCGTGTTAATTTAATTCAATGTGGCACAACAGGGCCTCGGCGCTCCCCGCAGTTCAAGAGACAGTCCTGTTGCTTTTAGTGTTGCAGGAGCCCCTTTGACCACACGCCGCTGCTCGCACATACTCTGGCTCTGGGGTTAAGGGTTGGGGCTATCCTGGTTTAATAATTGTGGGAGTTATTTCTGAGGCACCAACATTTGCAATCACATCTCATCAGTGCAGCCCTAAACACTGCTCAGACTGAATGAACTGGTCTTGTTTTGTAAGCATATGGAAAGTGTTTTGGTAAATGGAGTCCTTATGCAGTGGACCTGCTTTGTATGTTAATTGAATTGGTTGTAGTTCTTTTATTTAAACAAAATGTGTCACTAATTTAGACAATGTTTAGGCTAGTGTTAATTACCTTTAAATTATTCGGAATATGGCATATTGAAAACGGGTGAAATAAACACTCTTGTAAAATGTTAATATTAGAAAGTCTTTATTGGCAGGACTACATCTTTGAAAACGTCAACGCTTATTTCATTTTCATAACCTGTTTACTGTTGCTACAAATAAACAACCGTGCACACATGTGCAAGAGGAGATGTGTTGTGAAGTCTGATGAATTGTTTGTATAAAAAGGTTTTCCCAAACCATCCGGCAATGATATAGTCCCAAGAGACATTATGAGATATAGGATGGATAGCCCCAACCCACATTCCCAAGAGGGATACAGAATATCTCAGTAATTTCACCAGCCATTTACAGAGAAATGTCCTGTGAGTTTCCACTTCCCTTACCAGACATTTGTGTAAGATGTGAAGGGCCCACTAATACAACAGCACACATCTGGATACAAGCTACACACTTCTCACGTCACTGCTTCAGTCCTCTTTATTTATTCTTTTATTTTATTTTCATGCATCCTGTTTATTTTCATATGCATGCATGAAAATGCATTTTTATATTATTTTCATGCAACTACATGCTGTTTCTTATGAATGAGCACCATTTTATGAAGCGTTCACATCTCCGTCAACAATCATGAGGATGATGAGAACATGGAAGCAGGTGCGCGTCCCCGCGCGGCAGGCAGCGAGCGCGTGCTCACGGTACCGGAGGACCGGCGGCGGGCGAAAGGAGCCTCGTGAGCACAACGATCCCGATCCCGCCATCTCACCCGGTGCTTCGGCCGGCCGTACTCTGGAGATCTGGCCACTTTATACAGGAAGACGTCGTAGTGCCCATACGGAGCGGAGCGCCGAAAGACTTTGGGGTTTGTGGGAAGATGGAGCTCCACGTCAATGGTCGTCCGTTCCTGAGACAACATGAAGACAACATGAAGACAACATGAAGACAACATGAAGAAAACATGAAGACAGCATGAAGACAACATGAAGAAAACATGAAGAAAACATGAAGACAGCATGAAGAAAACATGAAGACAGCATGAAGACAACATGAAGACAACATGAAGACAACATGAAGACAACATGAAGAAAACATGAAGACAACATGAAGAAAACATGAAGACAGCATGAAGACAACATGAAGACAACATGAAGACAGCATGAAGACAACATGAAGACAGCATGAAGACAACATGAAGACAACATGAAGACAGCATGAAGACAACATGAAGACAACATGAAGACAACATGAAGACAACATGAAGACAGCATGAAGACAGCATGAAGACAACATGAAGACAACATGAAGACAGCATGAAGAAAACATGAAGACATGAAGACAACATGAAGACAGCATGAAGACAGCAAGAAGAAAACTGAAGACAACGTGAAGACAACGTGAAGACAACGTGAAGACAACGTGAAGAAAACGTGAAGACAACGTGAAGACAACGTGAAGACAACGTGAAGACAACGTGAAGACAGCGTGAAGACAACGTGAAGAAAACATGAAGACAGCATGAAGACAACATGAAGACAACATGAAGACAACATGAAGACAACATGAAGACAACATGAAGACAACATGAAGACAACATGAAGAAAACATGAAGACAACATGAAGACAACATGAAGACAACATGAAGAAAACATGAAGACAACATGAAGACAACATGAAGAAAACATGAAGACAACATGAAGAAAACATGAAGAAAACATGAAGACAGCATGAAGACAACATGAAGAAAACATGAAGACAACATGAGAAACAACATGAAGACAACATGAAGAAACATGAAGAAACATGAAGACAACATGAAGACAACATGAAGAAAACATGAAAGAAACATGAAGAAAACATGAAGACAACATGAAGACAACATGAAGACAACATGAAGACAAAGACAACATGAAGAAAACATGAAGACAACATGAAGACAACATGAAGAAAACATGAAGACAACATGAAGAAAACATGAAGACAACATGAAGACAACATGAAGACAACATGAAGACAACATGAAGACAACATGAAGACAACATGAAGACAACATGAAGACAACATGGAAAACAGACAACATGAAGACAACATGAAGACAACATGAAGACAACATGAAGACAGCATGAAGAAAACATGAAGACAACATGAAGAAAACATGAAGAAAACATGAAGACAACATGAAGAAAACATGAAGACAACATGAAGAAAACATGAAGAAAACATGAAGACAACATGAAGACAACATGAAGACAACATGAAGACAACATGAAGACAGCATGAAGACAACATGAAGAAAACATGAAGACAGCATGAAGACAACATGAAGACAACATGAAGAAAACATGAAGACAACATGAAGACAACATGAAGAAAACATGAAGACAGCATGAAGACAACATGAAGACAACATGAAGACAACATGAAGAAAACATGAAGACAACATGAAGAAAACATGAAGACAACATGAAGACAACATGAAGAAAACATGAAGACAACATGAAGACAACATGAAGACAACATGAAGAAAACATGAAGACAGCATGAAGAAAACATGAAGACAACATGAAGACAGCATGAAGAAAACATGAAGACAACATGAAGACAGCATGAAGACAACATGAAGACAGCATGAAGAAAACATGAAGACAGCATGAAGAAAACATGAAGACAACATGAAGAAAACATGAAGACAACATGAAGACAACATGAAGACAGCATGAAGACAACATGAAGAAAGAAAACATGAAACATGAAGACAACATGAAGACAACATGAAGAAAACATGAAGACAACATGAAGACAACATGAAGACAACATGAAGACAGCATGAAGAAATGAAGACAACATAAGAAGACAACATGAAGACAACATGAAGACAGCATGAAGAAAACATGAAGACAACATGAAGACAACATGAAGACAACATGAAGACAACATGAAGACAACATGAAGACAACATGAAGACAACATGAAGACAGCATGAAGACAGCATGAAGACAACATGAAGACAGCATGAAGAAAACATGAAGACAGCATGAAGACAACATGAAGACAACATGAAGACAACATGAAGACAGCATGAAGACAACATGAAGACAACATGAAGAAAACATGAAGACAACATGAAGACAACATGAAGAAAACATGAAGAACAACATGAAGACAACATGAAGACAGCATGAAGAAGAACATGAAGAAAACATGAAGACGACATGAAGAAAACATGAAGACAACATGAAGAACATGAAGACAACATGAAGACAACATGAAGAAAACATGAAGACAGCATGAAGACAACATGAAACAACATGAAGACAACAGAAGACAAATAAACATGAAGACAGCATGAAGACAACATGAAGAAAACATGAAGACAGCATGAAGAAAACATGAAGACAGCATGAAGACAGCATGAAGAAAACATGAAGACAGCATGAAGACAACATGAAGACAGCATGAAGAAAACATGAAGAAAACATGAAGACAGCATGAAGACAGCATGGAGACAACATGAAGACAACATGAAGAAAACATGAAGACAGCATGAAGACAGCATGAAGACAGCATGGAGACAACATGGAGACAACATGAAGACAGCATGAAGAAAACATGAAGACAACATGAAGAAAACATGAAGACAGCATGAAGACAACATGAAGACAACATGAAGACAACATGAAGAAAACATGAAGACAACATGAAGACAACATGAAGAAAACATGAAGACAACATGAAGACAACATGAAGACAACATGAAGACAGCATGAAGACAACGTGAAGACAACGTGAAGACAACGTGAAGAAAACGTGAAGACAACGTGAAGACAACGTGAAGACAACGTGAAGACAACGTGAAGAAAATGAAGACAACATGAAGAAACCATGAAGAAAACATGAAGAAACATGAAGACAACATGAAGACAACATGAAGACAACATGAAGAAAACATGAAGAAGACAACATGAAGACAACATGAAGACAACATGAAGACAACATGAAGACAACATGAAGACAACATGAAGACAAACATGAAGACAACATGAAGAAGACAACATGAAGACAACATGAAGACAACATGAAGAACAGCATGAAGAAAACATGAAGACAACATGAAGACAAAGAAACATGAAGACAGCATGAAGACAACATGAAGAAAACATGAAGACAACATGAAGACAACAAACATGAAAAATGAAGACAACATGAAGACAACATGAAAACATGAAGACAACATGAAGACAACATGAAAAAGAAGACAACATGAAGACAACATGAAGAAAACATGAAGACAACATGAAGAACAACATGAAGACAAAGAAGAAAACATGAAGAAAGACAACGTGAAGACAACGTGAAGACAACGTGAAGACAACATGAAGACAGCATGAAGACAACATGAAGACAACATGAAGACAACATGAAGACAGCATGAAGACAACATGAAGAAAACATGAAGACAGCATGAAGACAACATGAAGACAACATGAAGACAACATGAAGAAAACATGAAGACAACATGAAGACAACATGAAGACAACATGAAGACAACATGAAGACAACATGAAGACAACATGAAGACAGCATGAAGACAACGTGAAGACAAATGAAGAACATGAAGACAACATGAAGACAACATGAAGACAACATGAAGACAACATGAAGAAAACATGAAGACAACATGAAGACAACATGAAGACAACATGAAGACAGCATGAAGACAACATGAAGAAAACATGAAGACAACATGAAGAAAACATGAAGAAACATGAAATGAAGACAACATGAAGACAACATGAAGACAACATGAAGACAACATGAAGACAACATGAAGACAAGCATGAAGACAACATGAAGACAACATGAAGACAACATGAAGACAACATGAAGACAGCATAAAACATGAAGACAACATGAAGACAACATGAAGACAACATGAAGACAACATGAAGACAACATGAAGAACATGAAGAAAACATGAAGACAGCATGAAGACAGAAAACATGAAGAGAAACATGAAGAAAACATGAAGACAACATGAAGAAAACATGAAGACAGCATGAAGACAACATGAAGAAAACATGAAGACAGCATGAAGAAAACATGAAGACAACATGAAGAAAACATGAAGACAACATGAAGACAACATGAAGACAACATGAAGACAACATGAAGACAACATGAAGACAGCATGAAGACAACATGAAGACAACATGAAGACAACATGAAGACAACATGAAGAAAACATGAAGACAACATGAAGACAACATGAAGACAACATGAAGACAACATGAAGAAAACATGAAGACAACATGAAGACAACATGAAGACAACATGAAGAAAACATGAAGACAACATGAAGAAAACATGAAGACAACATGAAGAAAACATGAAGACAACATGAAGACAACATGAAGAAAACATGAAGAAAACATGAAGAAAACATGAAGACAACATGAAGACAACATGAAGACAACATGAAGAAAACATGAAGACAACATGAAGACAGCATGAAGACAACATGAAGACAACATGAAGACAACATGAAGACAACATGAAGACAACATGAAGACAACATGAAGACAACATGAAGACAACATGAAGAAAACATGAAGACAGCATGAAGACAACATGAAGACAACATGAAGACAGCATGAGCACTGATGCGCGTTCATCATCCCTCATGGCTGAATCTCATGAAGCCTGAGAGACACAGTTACGCTTAGACCTGTTTTAAATACTGTTAATATATCGTTTTGTATTTATTGTATTGTGATGGTTTTGACATTTAAGCACCCACCTACAATAAACATTCATTTTGCAGTGTGTTTCCATTCATTAACAGGAGTTAATGCATTAGTTAACATAAAAAAAAATATATTTTTACAGCATTTATTTTTGTTAATGCATATACATTTGTTTGTTGTTAGTTCATGTTAAGGTTGTAAAGAGTCATGAGATACCATTAACATATTAAAACATAATGCGAATCAGCCTAATTTTTTGGTGTTCTCACTCCAGTTTTTCAACACCAAATGAATGCACCAAGCTCACTGGCACAAATCATTATGTTTAGCATTTGGACCATAATCTAGTGGCCACATTTCCCTTATGAAGACTCCTCAGACATCCGGAGGGCTCATTAATGATCTGAAGCATTAATATTCATTATTAGTTCAGGATGTTCTGATGAACATCATCTCAGTCTCCATCTGAACCCCGATGGCTCAACTCTGAGATATAATTATGTCATCGTTTCACAGTTCCACCAGCCAATCAGGAAGCAGGGATGCAGCATCCATGTACCCAGGATGCTGCTATGTTGTTTTCCTCAAACAGCCCTTGACAGCGAAAGCTTTCGAGAATTACCAAGAGAAACATATTTATTAGTTAATTATTAGTTAGTTAAGTGCCAGCTTCCTTTTTGTTGTGTACATTTCTGATTTGATTAAGAATTGACGTTGGATTTGAAGCACACTTTGCAATGCATTTCTGATTTATTCACTGACACAGTGCTGACCGGTCGTTTATATATGTAAATAAGGGTTGTGCTTCTTCACACAAATGTAGGATCTCCTTTGTAAGCTTTTCTACTCGAGTGGCAGAAAATGAAAAGGGGGAAATTTGCCTCTCCTTAATCTAGCCGTGACCCAGAGTAACAGAATGTGTTTCTATGACCATCACCCCCCCCTGAAATTTCATTTGCATGAGAGCCAATAGTCACAAAAGGAAGAGGAGGGGGAGTGAAAAACGAGAGAGAGAGAGAATAAAGTAAAAAGAGAGAGTCATGGAGGGAGAGGTGATGGGATTTAGCTGGTTTTGGACAAAAGCTTGTTGAGACAAGAGCGTCTGGGGACTTGAGAACTGTCTTTTCTTCTGAGCCAAAAATATTCACAGGGTTTGTGAGACTGAGGGCACACTAGGGCACTGTTTATTTATTTATTTTGTGTGTGTGTGTGTGTGTAAAACATTCAGACTGTGGGGTTGTGTACTTTGTGGACTCTCCCTTGTTTCTGATACTCATGTATATGCAGTTGTCATGGCACCAGGCAGGAATTAGATTAGGAAAAACTGCAGTATAGCTGTCACAAACTCAGACACAGTTATACCTCGCCAAAGAGCTCTTGAGCCCTGGTGAGCTAGTGTGCTGTGACTCCACATACAATATAAACAGCAGACAGGCATGATTATGGTGCCTGTATGTTTTCCAGGCCTGGTTTCATAGGCATCTGTGGTGCATTAAAAAGCTATTAATGTCTCTTTGTGTATGAAGTGGTGAAGTGCCCCTTATTCCTTATTATAATACAGATTCACACAAAAAGAAATGTCATCCAGAGGCCCCTGATAAAAAATACTTTGCTACAAACAGTACACACATTAATCTGAAGACTAATTAATTAATCTGATTTTCTTAAAAACATTTTTGTCTTCCTATTTCACACAGTTCAGCTTCTCTAAACAATGTCTTTATATTAAAGTATGTGTACATATTTTCACTGGAAAATGAGACACAAATACTAGTGAAGCTATGTGCTGTATATTGGTGAGCGAGAGAGAGAGAGAGAGAGAGAGAGAGAGAGAGAGAGAGATAGAGAGAGAGAGAGAGAGACAGAGAGAGAGATAGAGAGAGAGAGACAGAGAGAGAGATAGAGAGAGAGACACACACACACACACAGAGAGAGAGAGAGAGAGAGAGAGAGAGAGAGAGAGAGAGAGAGAGACACACACACACACACACACAGAGAGAGAGAGAGAGAGAGAGAGAGAGAGAGAGACACACACACACAAAAAAAAAAAAAACCACACAAAAAGAAAAAAAAAAAAAAAAACACACACACAGAGAGAGAGAGAGAGAGAGAGAGAGAGAGAGAGAGAGAGAGAGAGAGAGAGAGAGAAGGTGTTGGCAGAACTCTGCTACAAAGCAGAATTCTAGATTCTGGATCTTACAGTGTGACATGGAGACTGTCTAATGAGTGAAGTATTGTCTTACTCAGTCCTTTAACACCTTAGAACTCCACACACAATCTTTATCATTGACTCGTTTTGGAATCAGCCGATATGCAATTCATATCATCGGTTATTTGAAAAGATCCAAAGAAAATATTAGCAAGATGTGTGTGACTTTGGGTCACCCACCTGGAATGCAGGAGTAATAGACTTCCCAAAATGTTGACTGAGTGAAGGTGCAAACAGATGCAGAGTTCAGGGCACTAACAAAGCCATGCACCATAGCAAGCAAAGCAAGAGATAGTGAGTGCGAGACGACATCGGATCAGGGAGAAACACAGGCTAGGATCACACAGGGACAAATGTTTTAGTGTTAAAAATTGTTTATTTCAACAACTGTCAGAATCTTTTCTGTTTGTAGTTTATGTTCCCAAAAAAGTACAAAATAAAACAAGTACATCAAAGGATTAGAAATCACATCAAAACAAAGACACATTGTATTTTTATCTTTATATCAATCCAAGCAATTTTTCATATATTTATACATACTCACTGAATTAGTCAGACAAACATCAAAACCTCTCAGTAGCTTTTTCTTTAATGACAATGTTTATATTTTAAACCCCGAATATGTTTCTTTTTTTTCTATTTTACAATATACACCAACGCATGCCGTAATTCAGTTAGGCAAGGGTAGGTGTGTCTGTGTATACAATATATATAAGGGTTAGGTCAGGGGCGGGTCAACTACAGGGCAAGAATACTGCGACAAGGGGTGGGACAGGGGGCGGAGACTGAGTGAGTATAAGGGGCGGGGTTTTCTCTCATGTAGTGAGGGTGTGGTGGGTGTGGCTGCTCACAGCATCGGTTGTTTGATGCGTTACGTGATCATGGTCGAGTACTTTTTTCTTGCTGTTCTACATCATGTTGTTCTGCAGCGAGTTTACCTCCGAAGAGTTCTCCTCGCCCAGCACCTTGTGGTTCTCGTGCTTGGGGGTGAGCGAGTTCTGAATGTTCAGGGACTCGTCCTCTTTGGGTGGCGGGGCCTTCACGGGGTCCTCCAGCTTGTTCTGGGCATTAGGATCATCCTATGAAATGACAGTTCTGTGTTAGTCTCCAGCAATAACCTCCTCCAGCTTATCTCACTATAGTACTATACATTCCAAAACCATGTATTATATATGTGTTCTTTATATTTCATAATTGTCCTGGTGTCTGTGTGTGTCTTTTCTTTCTGTGTAAAGCTACTTTGAAACAATGCAAAAAGCTCTACATAAATTTTAATTTAATTGAATTAATAAATCTTTATATTTTAATATAACAGAAGTATTTGCTAGAAATTTACATTAAACATTAAACAGGGCAATCTGCGTTTGTAAGTCATTCTAGGACACATGCTAATACAAAGAAATGATTTTCACTAAACTAGAAATAAAGTGCACATAATACTTGCCATCCAGTTCTGGTAGAGTGAATAAATGTGGCAGTTTACATACACAATCAAATTCTACACTGCACTCTGTACTGTGCGTGTGTATAAATGATGACACCACGCTGACATCACATCCAGATATATGGAGTGTGACGGCACTGCAGGAGAATCTATTGATTTCTGTCTATGTCAAATCAATAACTAGGCTGTATGAACACATGCACACATGCAAACCCAGCACAGCTTATACAGCCCCATCCAGAAGACACGGACTGAAGACCTGAAGATCTGACAGGTGGAACTCATTTTCTATTTAAATATAGCCCAGCGCTCTCTCTGTGGAATAACCATCTGAGTTCATTGTAATTATTTAGAATTAGTGTAGAAATAAAAAGAAATACATACAATTCCTGAGCAAGGACTTGAATGTAATTAAAGCTGATTTGTCTGCATCATTTGGGGCTTTAACAGACAAGGCTGGTGTATTTGTATTTGGAGAGTTTTCTGTTTTTTTTACTTCAGTAGCTTTCCTTTCCATGCCCATGGAGAAGTTGGACTAAGGCACAGGTGTGTCAACTCCACAGACAACTGAAGAAGATTTACCCGTTTAGTGATGACTTAGATTGTAACCTCGGGCAGTACGTGGGGGCACGTCACCTCCATGGTTACGGGATAAGGGGAATCCTTTCTTCTGTCAGCATGCAACTGGAAAATGCGCTTTTAAGTGTGGTGGGATGGCATTGGTTAACACTTCTCATGGGACCTACAAGAGACTTTCCTTTTCTGTTAACTTTCTGTTCATGTTGTTTCAAACCAACTGTAACTCAGAATATTTATTTTAATAACATCTTTTGGTCTCAAACATAGCTAGCCAATCCATAAGAAGGGATTGCTGATGCGTATGAGCGTATCAGAACAACCCATCATCTCTATTTGTTTTTAAAGTACAAGGAACCACTAAAATGTTGTGATTTTAAAAGTAATTATTGTGCAGTTTCAGACATGTATGCATTCCACATCATTTCACGAGTTTTTGGAACAAAATGTTTACATTTCTGATAAACGAAAACTGTGTTTTATTCAGGAGAAAACAGGGACAGCACACTGTAGAATCAGAGACTTTTCAGTGTTCAGTACAGATCAGGAGAGGACAGAGGGGTGACGGACATATAAAATTTTGCAATAGAGCCACATTCACATTGTATGAATGGAGAAAAGTATTTAATTTAGTTTTTTAAAGTGCAGAGGTTGAAAGTGTGAAGTCTTACTGGACAGATCCACACAGACTTTGGGGCATAAGCATGGTCCATGCTCACATAAAACTCTCAAAGAGACGACTACTCACTTATCTGACCTTTCTGCTCTAGTTTATATATGATCCATTTAATTCCAAAACATCTGTCAAGCTAGAGACCCTGAGGGTTCAGGTTTGAGTGTATGTGGGGAGAGAGAGAAACAGGGAGAGAGAGAATGAGAAGAAGAGAGAATGAGAGAGAGAGAGAGCAAGCTAGAGGAAAAGAGCAGGCGACAGTGATAGAGACAAAAAGAGAGAGAGAGGGAGAATGAGAGAAAGACACAGAAAGGGAAGAAAGAGAGAGGGAGAATAAGAAGAGAGACAGAGAGAGAGAAAGAGAGTGTAGAGAGAGAGAGTTGGCTGCTGGCCAGAGCTGGGCTCTTTCACTCAAGCTGATATTGATCTGTAGAGCAGCAGCTTATGGCTGATGGTAATAAAGAGACTGTCTGCATGTTTTTTTCTTGTCTTGAGGGATTCCTGTTTTTTCATGCATTTCATTTACAGGAGTGTTTTCTCACTGACGATGAGCAAAAGAGACGATCAGTTTTGCTGTCCTGTATTATCTGAAGGTCATGGAGAGTTTGAAAGGGTTTCAACAATCTCATTCTTGAGCTAATACCAGCGTATTAGATTTCTGCAAAAGAGACTATTAGAGACATTACATACTCACACATGAGCCTCCACTAATGGACTTTTATTATTGAAAAGTGTTATTTTGATCTTTTTATGGTTAGGGAAAATATTACTGTCATCCAACAGGTCTGTCATCATTTGCACACCCTCATGTTGCTCCAAATACGGATACAAAAACTTTGGATTTTCTTGGATATCTGCTAAACACTCTTCACATCTGTCCCAATTCCCAAATCTCATTTAAATACAGCACTTAAAGTATTACCATATATGAATATATGCACAAGTGAATGAGATTTGACAGATTGGAGTCTTATGCACTTTTAGGATTTAAAGGTTTTAAAACAATTTTTAAACAGCATTAACATTTTGCTGAACATCTTTTCTGTTTTACAGTAGCATATAAATCAAACAGATCTGGAATTACATGAGGGTAAATAAATGTTAAAAGATGAATGTTTTCATCTTTGGGTGAACTATCCTTTAAAGACTTTTGAACTAAACTTATATGGACCATACTGTAGCAAGATCAGTTCGGTCTGATTCTTCCAGTGATGATGATGGAGCAGAATACCAGGACTGGTCACTACACAGGAAAACAGGACAATGGAGGGACAGCTGCAGTCTCTTTGGACGGAGCTTTTGGGTTGTAAGTCTTACCTCACAGTCGGGCTCCTCTTTAGTCTTACACTCCCAGGTGTATCTGCTCATGGTTTTCTGGGGAGGGTGGGGGCACGGACAGGATTATTAACCTCAGAGATACAATTTTCAATCAGATCCAGAAAGATATAGAGACAGGACACACACAGGGACAGAGAGAGGGGGCCCTCACAAAACATCTATCAGGGATGAGAAGTTTTTGCCACTTATCTTCAGCTTTACCTTTAAGATTCAACATTGTGGGGCTGCAGTACACCTATGAAGCCCTTTAAGGTCTCGAGGTTTTGACCTCTGAGATAAAATGTACATACCATTAATTCACCATTAAAACATTCTGTCAATATTTACTCATTATGACATTGTTTACCATATTGTCTTAAAAGAAATAGGCTGCTATTTTCTGAAATAACACATTTTGGGTTGCTCTTTTTAAACAGGGTTTGATCAAAATTCTCATGAAAATGTTGTGAATTTATGTCCCAAAGTGTTACAAAGGGAAAACATTTCATTGAGTGTGATGAGTTTGATAGTTTACAGGCTGAGTTGATGACAGTTAACATCACAACAGTGTCTGATAGGACATTTAATACGGGTGTTGTCGTTACTAAGAGTTTTAGATGCAGAATTAATTCATCACTTCATACACTGGGCAGAGAATTAAAATCGACAGAGGGACTCAATATAAATATATAATTGTATTTCCTGAAATATCACTAATACAACACAGCAGAATAATTGTGGAACGAGAGGAGAAGTGTGTTATGGTTATCCCACAGAAGAGAACGATGCCGTGTTAGATCTACTTCTACTCATGCTGCGCACATGTTAGCCAAGTGATACCGCCACCTACAGGCGGCAGTGAGGCGTTGCATCTCAGATGTTTATCCTGCAAGTTATGCTCAACACTTCATTGGTTGGTGACATTTGTCATTGGAAGACTGGCCCCTCCCCTTCTCCTATTTCTCAACCAGGATAAACGAATGAAATCACAGACAGGTATATAAATGTGATGCAGTGGACAAACAGCAGCAGGACATGAGACCTCTAGAGGGTCCGTGTGAAAGTCAGACATGCAGCGCTGCAGAGGAGAGAGAAGAGGAGCAGGGTGGTGGGAGTGGCAGGGTGGGACGTTTGGGTGGAGTTCAAGGTCTGCCATCAGGGTCGGAACATTATTAAAGGTGTGAGTAAAATGACACATTATAATGTTAGCCTGCATCCTACCTTGCCACAAAATCAGTCGCCTGCTGTGTGTGTGTGTGTTAGGGGTGGGATATTGTATTTCTGTACTTCTGCAAAAGATTGTGGGTTCATTTTCCAGGGAACAAACAAACTGATAATTTGCGTACATTCACTGTCTGTCCCTTTAGATAAAAGCGTCTGCCAAATGCACAAATGTAAAAAATGTACCTTACAATACTAAGACCTTTTTAATATCACCCAGACAGCAAAAATATAAGACGGACAGTGAAAGACTTGCTTACATCTTCCGCTGTACAGATTATTCTTCTAAAAACAATTTAGAAGATCCAGTAATCAGATCTGCAAAATGTCACAAACTGTCTCCACATTTGCTCAGATACCAAAGTCTGCAATCAAAAGTCAGAGATTTTTTTACATGATTCAGATATTGATATATAATACTGTCACCAGGTCCCTGCAGATTCCCATTCCTAATATGCAAATGCATGTGTCTGCCTCTGTATTGATTTTCAGAGTGGAATCAATACGACTGCTTCCCATGAGTCTCTAAACTGTTAGAAATCGTGTCTTCTGGCTAGACTATCTGCTCATATGGAGACAGATCCAGGGCAGATGGACAGCCAATCAGAGAGAAGCTGACAGACAGTGACTGACTCAGGTCAGCCATGTCGTCAAACTCCGCCATTAACGTAGCATCAAAAAGCGACGGCTTGCAAAATAAAAAGGAACGAAAAAGACCGTCTTTTTTCCCCGGTTTCCCCAGTTACCCTGTTGCTATGGTAACAACTGTTGCCGGAGTAACCGTGCTCCTATCTGAGAGCAGACCTTTTCAGCAAACGCTCCCAGTTCTCTGTGCACCCCCTCCCCTACTGAAAAGGTTACAGGGTCCATGCAGAGGGGAGGAGGGGGGTGGGCGGGGCAGAAAGAGACGAGAAACACATTACCTGACAGATAATGTTATCATAGTAAGCCAAAGCACGGGCATGAGGAAGATTAGGAGGGGTGTCACAAAGTTTCCTTACATTTGGATGGGAGCCCTCAGCGATCGTGGACAAGGAGAAATTGTCATTGTGGTGGTCCGAGGATGGGCGGTACTTACTGCTGCGAGGTGCAAAGAGTGGGCGGAGAGAAGAACAGGAGGTAGAGTGATGGAATGATGGAGAAAACGAGGGGGGGTAGAAAAGAGAGAGAGATTAGAATGGAGAGATTATGAAGGACAGCAGGGAGAGAGAAAACGCAAGAGAGAAAAGCATTAGTGCAAATCTAAGACGTTTAGACAAACAAACACACTCTGTGATGCAACATACCACATATTTCACTCGTTACAAAAAATGATCGTTCCTGAAACGTTTCATCAGCACAAAGTGAGCACAAATCAATAAACATCATAAAGCACCGCGGGTTCATCTCATTTCTTCTCAATTTAAACGACAGTTCCTGTAAAGACATAAACACACTGTTTCTCCCTCATTCTCTATTTTTCACATTTCTTAATTAAACATTCCATTACTGCTGTTCTCACATCAGCTCAGCCATATGAATTTAATAACCCGTGTGATTGGCTAATGAGAGTGCCGGAGACAGGAAGAGAGAGAGAGCATTCATCAATCATGGCACTATATTTGTATGACCACATTAATACAGACATTTTGCCCAACAGCTGCTAATTGTTTATCACTGATAACTGATTTGATGTTAAAATTCAACATTAAAATCACATTTCACTTTCTTTAAAACTGGTTACAATGAAGCGCCAATCTAGAATTGTCCTGCTTTATGAGAATTTTTTCTGCAAAACATTTTAATACATGAACAATTAGATTTTTCTACCTACGACACAGTAACTGTTTACCATTTAACTGGGAAAAACAGTCCTGATCTGATTCCAATTTGTGGGCAATTTTACAATTTCAAAAATAGCAAATAAATTTCTTTTTTTATTATTCTTTATTACAGTCAGCTGTACATTGTGTATTCCATAATGTTTCGAAGAGCTGAGCTTGCACTGGTACGTGAAGGTATGAAACAGCCCTTGTTTCAGACATTTCCAGCAGCTAAATTGGAGAGGCAGTTTGTATCACATTTTCTCATTGATTTATTTTAGGTCAACAGGGTGCAGTTTTCCAGTCCATTTATTACTGTACTGTATGAAGCAGATATGAGCTATTTCAATTGTTCTCAAATGGTGAGTCGCAGGTCTGCAGAGGGGAAAACAATGATACACGCAATAATAATGGGCATGGTTAGTACGGCAAAATAATAAGACTTATCAGCTTTTAAAATGGAGAAAATGCTTCCTATATCTCAATGAACGTCTTTGACAGAAATTCATCTGACACTTAAATAAAAGCCCATTAGAAAAACTCTAGACAGGAAAATGTCCCAGACTACATAAAACACAGACTCACTTACAATGAGGATAAAAACAGTTTGTGGTCACCACAATTTATTTTGTGTGGTGAATTATGGGCTGAGGGCATGAAATCATTAAAATGAGACATTTAAAGTGTTTCTACATTATTTTCAGTTCAGTCTTTTCTCATATTGTCAGACCAATGCAGTGTATGATAATATGATTAAATGCCAATTGTGGTTTAAATTACATGGTTTAATTTAGTCTTTTATGCACTGTATTAGGTCACCACTTGTCAGATCTGGAGAAAAACCAGTTGGGAACCACCCTGCTGAAAACACAGAGATCATACATAACAACTTGCTGGTCTGTTCACCAGAGCTCAGATCTGTAGGACATCAATCTAGACAGATCTAGAGATCTATGTTCTCTGTTCCTCTGTCCTCTCTGGTCAGACTGTTCCAGGCCATTTATTACTTTGCTTTATAGAGCAGAACTGAGATCTAGACAATATACATCTGGACAGATCTAGTGATCTATAGTCTCTGTCCTGTTATGTCACCTCTCTGTTACTCTTCATTACATCTGAGCTGCTCCTTTAGGTTCTACAGATCACATCTTGGTGTGCAGAAACTGAATTCAATCACATTTACAAGCAGCAGATGAAGAGGTGGGTGGGCAAAAATCTTATGAGCTTCATCTCAGCACTGCTGCTTTCCCTTCTCACCTCCTCTGCACCCTGCACTAAACGTCCTGTTATGCCACCGTCACTTGTTTTGCTCCTCTGTTCTCCTCTTTTTGCTCATCTGTCTCCTTGTCTTTGAAGGGGGGGTGTTGTTTAAATTCTGGCCGCAGCTCCCCCGGCTCTCACAGCTGTATGTAGGTCATCTTGCCCCTCCTCCCCATCACACTGCCCTACTTTCAGCTTCAGCTTTTTTGACATCACGCAGTCTGCCCGCCGTTAGCGCAATACGCTAAACATTAGCGTGCTATCCACTCGCTACTTTATTTTCCCTCCGTAGTGTCTGATTAGTAAAAAAACAGGGCTGGTATCGTAATGTTAACACTTTCAGGCAGATGAGTTTTTTGACCTTTTCTACGCTGTTTTTTGATTCACCTCACCTAAGCTGATTGGCCAACTAACAGGGAACATTCATAAAACATTGTCTAACTTTTTCTAAACGTTATCTCAAAGTTATCAAAAAAACACTTTTCAGTAACGCTGGTAGAAAATTTTGATAACATTATATATCATATAAAAACATTTATTCTTAAATTGTTAAGAACGCTAATACAATGTTTAAAAAAAATGACATTTTGAACGTTCCTAGAACTTCCAAAAAACATTGTTAACATTTTTGTTACATAATGGAAACATTAGGGAAAGTTCTTACAACCTAAAATTGTTAGCTGGGGAAGTGCTCCAAACCATGTAAATCCAGCAAACCAACCAGCCTGACCAGGTTGAGAGACTAGCCAAAACCAGCAATTCAACAATCAATCCCGGTTATTTAGGCTGTTTATGGAGTCATTTTTGGCGGGAGCCTCACCTGCGCTTGCGCAGCTTGTTGTTCTCGGTCTTGAGTACGTGCAGCTTCTTGGCAAAGCAGACGATGATCATGAAGAGCAGAAGCACCATGAGGGAGGAGGAGCCGATGGCGATGCACATCACCTGGAACTCAGTGATGACCGACTCACAGCGGGACCCCCTGTGCCACATGTAGTCCTGGATGTTGCACCTGAAAAACAGGAAATTATGTTAGAATGTTTTTCTAATGTTTCCATTAAGTAACAAAAATGTTAAAAATGTTATTTTGAAAGTTCTAAAAGCGTTTTTAAACATTGTATGAACGCGATTGCTTGGTCATAAGAAAGTTATTCAAACATTTTTAAATTTTGTAACATTTTTAAAATGTTCCAATAACAACTTAAGAGCAACGTTTTTGGTATATATGATATGTAACATTCAGACCTTTTTACTGCAAGATGTTACTGCAGGAACTTTTTGATAATTTTAGAGAACATTCGCCAATGCTCTGAGAACATTCCTTGTTAGTTGGGTTGTTGCTTACAATGAGAGCGATGTGGTTTTGTTTAATTTAGTTTTGTTTCTGCACCCCAAGTCCCTAATGTTAGCAGTTCCTGGTTTGAGACCAGCAGCTTTTAAAACCAGTGTGAAACCAATTCTTCTGTGGTGTGAATACACGGTTTCAGATTGGGCACCGGGATATAAAGGGGATTGTGAGAGTCCTTATTGAACTCACACTCAATTTTAAAATGTGCCACACTTTAAACACACTATATTAAGACACACCAACGACACACAGTTGAAATTCACACACTATTGCTCTGACTCTGCATGTTGTTTCTGGTATGAATTATGCATCTGTGACTCTCCTGCACCAAGGGCAAGTTAAAATTCACTATCTTCAGCATCTTTTTACCATTTATATCTGCAGACACCTGGCTGGATGACAACTTCACTGCTTATATATCACCTTATGCTTCCACACTGAGTTAATCTGGATTAAACCCCAGTTTTTAAAAGCGAAAGTGAAGTCAATGGAATCACTTCAGAGACTGTCATGATTTGATATATATGACATCTCTATATGTCATATATATCAAAAATGTTATTCTTAAGTTGCTAGTGGAACATTTAAAAAAATGACAGATTAAAAAAAGGTTTAAATAACCTTCTTATAACCAAGCATTAATGTTAATACAACGTCTTAAAACTGGACGTTTTAAACATTCCTTGAACATTCAAAGGAACATTTCAACATTTTTGTTACTTATTGGAAACGTTACAGAAATGTTCTTATAAACTAAAATTGTTAGATGGGGTATATTTAAAATGCTACTTCCAAAAAAAGGCTGCTTGGGTTTGGATCTGGGTTTTTCAGGAAGAAACAGCACATGGACGTCACTATTCTCCACCTAATCCATTTTGCACCCAGAACAAACCGGAAGATTAAGTTCCAGAGACACAATCACAACCAATCAGATCACACTCAATGTTTTATATACAGCTATGTGGAGTGAGATGTTGGACCAAATGCGAGAACAGTGGAACGTGTCTTATGTAAACACCTTCTAAACCCACCTCTGACCGTGGGTCAGATGAACCTGAAACCGGCCTAATTCTTCAGGGTTTTCTCAGGATCAGTTAACTAGTTATTCAGAAAGTTCACCAACTGGCTGATTTTGAAAATGTATAGTTTTGCACATTGCTAGTTGTGGTAACCTTGGCACCTGATTGGTTGACAGCACTGCTGTTTTTAGGACCAACACAAACTGTTATTTTACACTCACATCCTAGAATGACATTACATTCTAGATGACAAAATCAATTTTCGTATAATCTGCATGTTGTGTTCAGAGATTAGAAGCTCCAATGCGAGGACGTTATCCAGACAAACAGCTCGAGAAGAAAAGTAGCTGGCTGAGGGAAAACAGATGCATAAAACACCAGCAAACTGTCTGCAATTCCGGAAATTGTAGAAAATAAGATAAGTGGCAAGTCAAGAACATTTCAGAAACTGAAACATTTGCAAGCAATCAAACCCAAACGAGTGTCTGCAGCTACGGCCACGTCGCTCTCTCTCTCTTAACCGCACATACATATGCACAAACCAGAATATAAATGCCTAGAAAGAAAGGAAGTCATCTTCATTCACTGCCTTGGTGGTCAAGGTTGGGGGGGGGTCTGAGGTTTCATCCCTTTTCACCACAGCATCCTGTACGCCCCTTTGTGTCTGTGCCAACACAAGTAACAATTTTAGGTTGAACATTTGCCTTCAAGTTCCCATTAAGTAACAAAAACGTAAAAATTTTTTTTGAATTGTTAAAAACGTCCAGTTTTTTGAACGTTGTATTAATGTTATTGTTTGGTTACAAAGAACATTATTGAAATATTTTTTAAATCTGTAACATTTTGAAAATGTTCCACTAACTTCTTAAGCGTAACATTTTTGATATAGATACATAAAAATGTAATGTTAAAAAAACCATTTACATTTACATTTATTCATTTAGCAGACGCTTTTATCCAAAGCAACTTACAAGTGCGGAATACAACAAGCGAGTGAACCTGAAGAGGCAACTAGACACAATAAGTGCTCACAATACAAGTTTCAGACAGTGCTCAGAGTGCATCTACCAATGTTACTGCAAGAACTTACTGATAACTTTTGGAGAGAAACTTTAGAGAATATAAGCAATGTTACAATGTTCTGAGAACGTTTCCTGTTAGCTAAGAACCCCAAGCGAGACGAGAGGTAACAGGGTTTATGGGTTGGCAGGTTGCCACCAGGGACATTCAATCCCAGAAGAGAGAAGTGACAGGCGTACAGATGAGATCACACATTTAAATACGTCTTTTCAGCTGGTTTTCATCCTCTCTTCCACATCTCAACACTCTTTAATTGTGTTTGTTTCCTCACCATGTTTGCATGCTGTCTAAATTACATTGTACACCCATTCTCCTGTCTTCTCCAAACCAACCCTCCTTCCAGGGGCTTTTCAGCTCCATCTTTCTTTGTATCTGTTTATCTTTCGCTCTCTTCCACCCACTTGCGATCATAGCTGCGTCTCTGGGTCGTGAGATCTTCTGACTACATCAGTTAGATTTGTAATGCTAGTCAGTCATATTTATCCCAAACAGTCTTCCTCAACAGAGCTTACAGCAATATTTAAGGCATAACTGAGCCAAAAATTAAACATCTGTCATCATTTATTTACCACTATGTCTTTCCAAACCATGTGATTTCTTTCATGGAACACAACAGAGAAATTGTAATGACTGCACTCATTGTTTTTTTCCATGCAATTGTAATGACTATTGAGTGCAGCTTTTAAGCTTTAAATAAAGATTGAAACACACCTTAAAAGTGGTCCATACCGTTTGTGTGCTGTTTTTAGATTTCATGTATGTGGAACAATTCAGACAGTGGTCTCAAAAACTCCTAAATTTAGAATTACATGAGGGGAAAGTAAATGATCAAATATTCTGTGTGTATATGTGTGTGTATGGTCGTGTGTATGTTAGAGGATTGAGTGTTGAGTTGGATGGGTGCCAGACAGCCTCAGCTGAGCAGTAGCAGACAGTAGAAACAGCTGTAGTGATGACTCTTCCATCTCTGACATGTCTTAAGACCAAAACCTCACCTCTGTCTGTCTCTCTCTCTCTCGCCTGTCGCAATAACAACAGAAACACAGACAGCTCTATCTGTATTGTGCTGCATAAAGGCAGTTTGATATTGTCTGCAACATTTACATGTATGTTGTGCAGCCATACGCATTATATGCATGCATGATACACAAGTATCCAAAGGTTTTCAAAATACATGCGCACGCTTTCTCACCAAAGTGATTTAGAATAAGCTCAGGTCTAATTCTAAGCCAGCTCTGATGAAGATCAGAGCTTCAGTGTCTCTTAATGAACTGTCAACAGAAGCTTGTCAAACTGAGCGCTGACATCCCGAGGGCATTAACTCTAAACATGAGGTTTACTGCCACAACCACAACCAGCACTGAAAATTCCTGAAAAACAAATTGCAAGGGCTACAGTGCATTACTCAGCACTGCCAAAGGTTCATACTCACAGCCCTATGGATCCCCAGCTGGAGAACCCACGCAATGGTAATAAGCCAGAGGTCTGAGAAGGATGAAAACTGGATTAAGGCCAATCATAAATCAGGTCCTGCTGTGTGTGTCACAACACGGCTCTGTGTTCATCTGCAAAAAACAATCACTAATGTTTCAAAGCCAAAGCAGCTTGTATATGCTACAGCACAGGATTTAAACCATTGCTCTGGGTACGATAAAAGTTAAAGACCCCTTGTGGTAAAAAAGATTTTAATATTTTATATGTCTATGTGGTGTTTTTAATATGCTTTTAGACAAACCATGTGTCAAAGCTTCAGTCAATATCATTGCTGAGTATTTTCTCCTTAAAACTGCAGTTTACCACCTCAAAAATATGATTTGAAACCACTACATGTGATTCTACATCACAAACATGTTGTAATTAACTAGTCTTAAGTTTTAAATGTCTCTCAATAGCAGCGTATTCCAGACAAACTTTATTGAAAAGGAGCTGTATTTTCAGTGGGACTTCCAGGATGAATCTAATTTTGTCTGACAAGATTAAAATCTACATTCAGTTTGCTCTCAGGCTTACAGTCAATGAGAGTGAAGCAGTTCCACATGCCCTGTGTGCCAGAGGGACTCGCCGGGGAGGTTGGAATGAGATCTCATCTTTGTACGAGATTGCGACAAAAAGTTGAGATCTTAACATGAGTTTGAGTCATGCCATAAACAAACTGACACATACAGTAAAGACATTTTGCCTGAACATTAAATTATCTCAAAACACAAACAAAAACGCACACACACTTTTGGTGAACTCGGAATCGCCTCAATCTGTTTCCATGCTGGCACACAGAGAACTCTGAGTCACACAAACGCTTTTCTTCTCTGAATTTCTTCATTCTCTGAACGCCATGCTGTGTGTTTGTTTTTCATGTCTTCTGGTAAAAAACAAACACGCCACAGGAAAGATAAATTCTAATGGAGAGCTCTCATTATCTTAATTGTTTTGCCTGGATAGTAATAAAAACACATTGAGAGCAAAAAGAGATGAAAAATCTGCTTCTCATATGCGTCTTATGAGAAATCGATCTGAATAATATCACGTGTCTCCTCTAGAAAGAGATCTCAACAACATCAACACAACTGTGCTCTGAACTGCTAAGACTCTGCAGCAATTAAAAAAAGTCAAAATTTCAATATGAACGCAAACATTTCTCATAAAATTACTCAAAGATCAAATTTTCTATGGTTACTCATTTTATTTCTCGTAAGGAGTTTTAGGTGTAACAGCTGAGACAAAATTGATACCTGAATGAGACAAACTTCTACATCTACTGAGACATGAAAGAGCAATCTCTGAGCAACAACAGAAATGCACTTTAGAAAACATGTTTTAGGATGAAAATGCTGCTGTTGTCCACACACAGACAGCTCTAGACAGATCACTGTGTATGTGTATGATCACTGACGTCTGAGCCATTAACATTCATCCTCTAATAAGATCACAGTGGTGAATAAATCAGCATTGTCAGGCGAGCATCATGTCAACAAAGCCGACATGGGGCACAGCTGCCCAGAGTTCCACTGACCCACTTTGACTGGCTGTGTTTTGGGAGTGAAGTCCCACAGGAGGGCACATTGATGGGGCATCTGTTTACACCGCAAACACCAGAGCACCGTCATACAGTTTGATCAGAAACTCGGAAGGCTCAGTAATCTTTAGTCCTTCACATTTATGGTAATAAGCAGTTGCTCTCACCCAGAATGCACAGAGGTGTAATAAACTGAATTCATACTTATAAATATGATGACAGAGAAAGAGTGATTCTTATTGAAATGATAATGCTGCTTGTATAAATAGACACATTTTTCGCAAGGCTGTTTACTAGTGGTATTATTTTATGAAAAAATGTTCAGAACAGGGAGAAATGAAAACACTGGTGAGATTTTTATAATATATATTCATAATGTATCCTAGACAGCAATGAGATTAAATTGAGACTTTTGCTCAGCTGTTTTATATCACCACTTAATTTTTCACCTGAGAAATAGATGTGTAATCTCACACGTGTCTCCTCCAGAGTCCACAGAAGATCTCACTGTCACACATTGTGCTCAGGTTTTCTGACACTGTCAGAAATCAAGTCTAAAATCAAGATTTCTATTTCAGAGCTACTTTATGTTCTTCACAATAATTTTACAACTCTTGCTGAAACTCCATTAAGCCTCATGATCTATGAAGGAGCCACTCCTGAGCAATAAACATTAGAATGAAACACATCAGAGAGAATGTGAGCAAATGTGAGAATTTATTGCAGACTGTGACCTCCGGGCTGGCGTGAAGGCGGCGTGACAGTCACAGCTACGGCACCAATCCAAAAAAGTTATTGAAAAAATAAATTATGACCATAAATAAGTTCATGCTAACAGTCACAGATGGGCCTGGGGAAGCCCTTAGGTCATCACCACCATGTGAAATAAAGCTCCAGGTGTCATGAAGGGTTGTGGAAGGTGTATTACACTCGTGTTCACATTCATGCACCACGAGAGCAGCTAATATTAAACCTTGTGAGTTTAATCTCGATATTAAACAACACAGTTTTACTCTACCAAAAACAACTTTATTATTGTGCTGCAAAAGATTGTAATGTGGAAAATATAATTTTCAGGAAGCAGTTTTGGTCTTAAACATCAGAATTCCTCTATCACACACACATCAACCAAATCTGCTCTTAAAAATCATGAATCATATCTTCTCAAACTCATTTCAGCTTTAAACAAGTCTCACTCTGACCAGCAGTTACTGACGGTCCCTGCGCTCTGACATTTAATACATTTGCAGTGACAGTGAGTTTGGAGGATTTCTGAGGGAAGAGGTTATTTTGTTTAAATTACATTTCTTGATAATGTTTTTCTTGTAAGAGAGAGAGAGAATTGCAGTCGTAATGGAAGACACATGAAAACAAACCAGGTTCCAAACATGTCCGTTTGAAACTAGTGCACGTGTTTGGGCAGAAACAGTTGAAACTAATCTGGCAACGAGAGGGAAGTTTCCTAATAAACTTTACTCATAAATAATCTAAGAAAAGGTTTGCTGCTTTCTGTTCTGCAGCTCTTAGATTGCTCTTGTTCAAGTCCTGAAGTTTCCTCAGGATCAAATCAACATTTTCTCTTTTAGTTATTTTAGTGTCTTTTTTCTCACCCTGCTTCTGCATGTTGCACTTTTCTTTAACTTGAAGCACAACAGATTTCTCTAAAACAATTTTAAATATCTTATGTCACAAGTACATCTGTCTTGTTTTTAGAGACACTTAGTGATTTTTACTGGAAAACTAGACAAAAATACTAAACTTAAAAATTATTTGATTTGTTTATTATCTTGATCCCTAGACGTCCATCAGTAAAAGTCTAAGGGATTTTTAGCATTTTCTCAGCTCTCAGTGACTTTTTTTGTTTATCTAAACGCTTACCTGCAGAAAATCTGAGTTTTGTCCAGGCTGAAACACTGGCCGCCATTGAAGCAGTAGTTGGGCTGTAGGTCACATGGGGACCTGCACGTGCCGTTGCTATGGATAAAACCCTGGCGACAGCCGTTAACAGAGTCGACGACGCTGGGCGGGAGGCGGGGCTTCTCCTCCGCAGTGGCTACTTTGATCAGCGTGTTATCAGGGTTAGCAAATTGCGGGGGGAGGGGCTTGGAGGGCGTAGTGGTGGTGAAAACATCATCTTCATAAGTTTCAGTAGTGCTGGTGTAGGGGTAATCTTCAGTAGTGGGAGACACGCTCTCGTCGTAGGGTGTCATGTAGTCATAATTTTCTGGCATGGCCCAGGAGGTGGGGTCACGGCCCTGAAGCTCATGAGGGGAGAGGGACGGTGGGTCTAGGTTCTTGCGGTGAGAGCCAGAGTCTAAGAAATCTACGGTGACATCAGAGGGGGGAGGAGATGTAGTGGAAGGAACTGTAGGAGATACTTTATGATCAAGATCGAGCACAGTGGTCTCCTTGTCTCCTTTAGCGTCCTGCCACGGTGGCTGGGTAGACACAGGAAGCCTCACGTCCTCTTCCTCCTCATGCTCCTCTTCCTCCACAACCGAATGGCGCAGCAAGTGATCGGTCTCTGCTGAGTCACGGCTGATCTCTGGGATCACTGAAGTGGTGGTGGTGGAGACCTCGTGGCTAGCAGGAGTTGGTGAAAAGACCTCCTCCAGCATACCGCTGCCTCCTTCTTCTTCTCTGTGCTTTCGTCCGGTGAGAAGAGTCAGGAGCGTGGCGCTGGTGGACTGTGACGCTTCCTCAGTCTTCTCTTGATCGCCTTCAGTAGGCAGGGAGGTCGTGTTAACAACAAAATCTGCTTCAGTTTCATTTCCCACCACAGAAACACCTGTTGAAAGGAGTAGATTACAGTTAGAAGAAACTTTTACATCCAGGCATACAAAACAAAACACAGGGTCTTTGCATCATTTATCTCCCTCTCAGTGGTAGGCCTTGCAAAGGTCTTTTAAAAGTTATTTAGTATTTGTAAAAACGTTCTTGCAACATTTTTTAGAAGTATTTTTAGCGTTATTTATCATATATCAAAAATATTATTATAAGTTGTTAGTGGAACATTTAAAAATGTTACAGAATTAGAAAAATTCTCAAATAATGTTCTTATAACCAAGCAAAAATGGTAATACAACTTCTAAAAACAGGACAATTTGAATGTTCCTAGAACATTAAAAATAGTGTTTTTGTCACTAATGGAAACATCAGGGAAACGTTCTAATAACCTAAAATTGTTAGCTGGGAACAAGCAGTCTTTTGCCCCATAGAATCATAAAGTTATGCCTTATAAATTACCCTGTTGTTTCACCTCAAGTGCTCCATCTAATTCATTCAAAGCAGACTAAAACGTTTATGACATTTCATCATAAACATACTTCAACAACATCTGGACATGAAGAGAGATACTTAAAAGCTTAAAAATAAAAGCTTAAAAATATGCGTTGTGGCTTCTGCTACATGGAAAATTGTGTGTATTTCTGGAATGGCCAGAAATACATTGTGATGAAGAATATGAGCTCAGCCCACAGCACGTTTTAAAACAGAGCGACAGAGTGGCCGTTTTCCTTTTAGCCAGAACACACAGATGTAAGCAAACTAACATGATGGTTTTCACCTAAAACACCAAAGATTTTGTGTTTGCTCTCCTGCATCATTATCTGACAGTGAAACTGTCAGGACATTGTGTTTCTCGAGATCATGTCTTTGTTTTTGCTGTTAATGCTAATAAAAGAGGAGAATGAATGTGGCCTGAGACGTTACGCGTGACAGTGGAGGCTAAAGCAGTTTGGCATCTCTTTTAGCATCTTTGGAGTCCCTCCATCACAGAAAGGTTCCCAAAAAAGGCCAGATGTACTTTCTTTGACTTTTATTAGTGGCGTGAATCACTAATGCAATATTTATGTGACAAATCTAAGAAAGATGAATCTGAAAGAGCGCTGCAGTGATAACACCAGAATTCTGCATCTCAATCCGCATTCGTGAGAAATGAACATGTCTGGCAAACAGATGCAAAATCACATTTTAAAAACAAACATACCACACACACAAAAAGAGCGGGTGCCAAGTGCTAAGACAGATATGTATTTTCAAAACAACAATCACACACACCAGCAAGACAGTTAAAAACAGCACACACACTTTGAGAATCCTTTGGGGCAAAAATATTGCGTTCTTCTGAGCACGGCCTGTCAGAGCAATTAGATTAGGTGAGGAATGTTCGCCATTATCTGTGTATCAAAGCACACTTACTGTAACACATAAAACTGAAAGAAATAAGGTGGTTTTCTCGTCTTAGTCCATCTTCTCAGTGCAGAAAGATGAAAAATGATTAAACACATCCAATAACTCAAAGAGAACAAACAAATATCAAAGTTATTTCTGCTGACACAAATCTTTCGCTTCTGATGTGTGTTTTCCAGCATGTGCACAGACAAAAAATGAAAGCTGTGTTGATTTTGATGCTGTGTGATGGCTAATTCAGTCAGACTTATACAGAAAAACAACATCAATGTAATAGTGCAAGACTACATAGAATCCAGATACCAAATTAAAAAGCATGATGCATCAATTTACATTTAAAGAAAGTGTTTTACATGTAAGGAAAACAACAAAGTATGGAGGCTGAGTGCAGGAATGATGTGAATCTGGATGAAGTGTCTCTGGAAAACTGCATAATGATGTTTCAGAGTGACTCATGCCGAGTGTATGTGTTAATCTAACTATGGACTGGAAACCAAACTGTGGTGTGGAAGGCCTGAAATTCATAAGAGATAACAGTTAACGCACATCGATTTTCAACCATTAGAAAGCACAAGTCACAGATACTCGCCGGTAACTTAATTATCACCAGGAGTTTGGAAACCGTACACTTCCATTTAGAGACGTATCGCCTTTCCACTAGCAGGATACTCTAAACCAGAGTACAGTCAGTCAAGACTATTTATTCTGTAAAATACACGAGTTTTAGATTGTGTGGGGTGGAGTTTTACAGCCACTGCCTTATGCAAGACCACCTGATAAACTATTTCTTGCGTCTCCCAGACAGAACACAGTACAGAAGTGCAAAACTGGGGCCCCGGGTGGAGAGCAGCCTGAACAGACACAAAAGGGTCCTTGTGTTTTCCTTTTCTCTCAGATGGTCAAATCTTGTTACATAATACTTGGCTCCCCCTTTTCTTTTGGGCACCCCAATACAACCCTGAAAAGGGGGGAGGGGTTGTTGGGTGCAGGTTTAAGAAATTGGGGAATTTGTTATTTGGTGGCCAGGCTTGGAGGAATGTTTGGCCCCAGGTCTCAGCTATATGAATCTGGGAAATGCTAAAGTGTTTGTTTGTGAAAATCTTCAGACAGTGAAGGGAGGAGACATCGATGAGCAGCGACAGTTCGTACGCACATCAGGTGCCTTTCTGATGCCTGTCTGCCAAAAACTGTGGGTGGTACGACTCCAGGACCTCAGGGTGAGAGCCACTGCTAAAACAGACTTGTATAACTCTTTTTCTGTCATCTGTCATTTCCTGTTTTCTTATAAAGTTAAAAGATCAAGTCCAACAAACACTTTTGATATCGTTTAACAAACTGATGTCATCTCCTACATTTAAAAAGAAAAGGAATCCAAACCAGAAACACTTTCAAGTATAAACCACTTGTTGGCATACATAAACAATTATGAATCCTAGAATAGGATTTCCTAGAATACGAAATTCATGAAAATAGGTTTATTTTTTGCGCTTATTGTAATTAAAGCTGAAAAAAACTGCTGTTGACTATATATCAGATCAGTGTTCAACATGATCTCCTTCCCTCACCCCAATTCACAATGGTAAGTTTATAATAATAATTTATAATTTGAGCTGTCGGGTCTGATTTCCCGGGAAATCTCAATTTGGCTTCAAAATACATAATCAAAAGTACATGAAGTAACCTGGAATTTTATGTTTCAAATAGAGATGATGACAGAGAGGGAAAAGTTATGGATAGAAACTTTAAGATAAATGAGAATAAATATGTTAACTGTGAAACCTAATATGAAACTAAATTTTAAACATAATGTGATGATGTAATGGTTTCATTCTGTTCTAGAGACTTCAGGAAAATTAATGAACTCTCTATGGGATTCTGTCTGATTATTGAACTGCTCTCGTACACTCGCAAACGTTCTGACAATGTCGATTGCAACCAGTCATCAGTCCTCATGTTTTAATAAATAAAAAAGAATAACACATATAAATACAAAGTAAACTGATGCAGTGGAGTGAAAAATGTAGATCAGCTCCATCAACACAATAATGATGTTTCAGTTGTTACGTGTTAATGAGAACAGAGAGGCTAATAGATTTGATCTTTATTCTCTGTCTGATTACATCACACAAATCCCCTACTCAGACATTATCCTGTATAAAAATGGACTTATCATTTTAATTCCACCCTAGCAACCCAATGCTCTGCTCAGTTTTTATGCTGGCTAATGATTCAGGCTTTAACAGTCTGATCTTTTGACCCTGAGACATAATCAGACAGCTGTCACTAAACATCTCTCCAGCTGCATAAATCTTTTCATTTCGGTGCTCAACAGGTGGTGAGATGAAGGAGGGATGTGTTGCCATGGGAACCAGCTCACCCTTACCGAGCGGAGTGAATGTAATGGCGAAGCTCGAATGCAGTGGACAAGAATCCATCGCCACAAAATCATACATTCACATCTTTAATACTAGACACTTAGAAAATGATGTTCAATCCAAATATTTAATTAAAAAAATACTAATAAAACATCTGCACAAGCTTTTAAGCTAAAGTGAGTAACTGATGCATGTATTAGATTCCATTTCATTCTCATCACTACATGTATGAAATTGCATGCTAGGCTACATTAGGGGCAGTGTGATCATTTTGATGTGTCTGATGAAATACAAAATGGCAGCAGTTCACATTAACACAGAACATTAATTTATTTCTTATTTGTGGATATAATCCAATAATGCAAATCAAGGGACTGAATAAATCCACCACCAATATCTATCTTTTTCCTCCCCTTGTCCTTGCTCAAGGTGTGATTAGTTTATTTGGCAGTATTTGTTTGTGAATGAACGCAAATGTGATGAATGTGATTAAAGGAAATCACAGTCATTAAAGCTGTTTTTAAGTACATTACATCAAACACAGCTGAATGGACACAATGCATCCCAAAACAATCACAATTTCATGATAAAATGCAACATTAAACTGCAACCTGTAATTTCAGAAATCGTGCAAATGACATCACACCCCCGGAACAAAGAATCACAGTAATAACAATTTCTAGTCTATTTCTGTTTAACTCTCTGATTTGAGACTGAATTTTCAGGGTGATTATTAATAATGACACACCCAAACAGAACAACCTCAAGCAAGCACAGTTAAAGCATTAGAGGGTACAGCACCAATCAAATATCCTCTCAGAAGGATGCAAATCTAAGTTCTTATCTTTAGCCTGACATCGGGGACAGGTGTCACTTCCATATAAACCACTGCTAATCCTCTTTTTGGATCAAATCATCAAGCATCCTATTAAAACTGAAGGAGCTTCCTGTTTATTGACATCAGAGCAAATCTGTACAGTGTAAACCATTTTACATAAACTAAAAATAAATCTGAAAGACCAAAAATTAAGGTTTGATCGACAAGACACAGTGGGCAACACCTTTTTGCCCCGATCTACACAAGAATGTGTCCAGCACAGGCGGCACCGAGCGTGTTCACTGGACTCTTGAGACAATCAAAGAGCAATTCAGCAAAAAGGACAACAGGATCACATCAGTTAGTGGGAAATGTAATTTACTGCAGGTTACCGGCACCAGTGATGGTCTAATGGATTGGAGAAAGGCTGTCTATAATGGTCAGTGGTAGGCTGTCTCTTTCCAACCTAAATCATCATTATCAGCAGTCAATTAAATAAAATAAAGAATATAAACAGCTGGCTATGATTTACAAATATGCATGTTTGTTGATTCGTGAACACAATAATAAAAATCGAAAAAAGTCAAAGGAATAAAGCTGACAAGGGCATGGTCGCCGATGACATCACCTTTACCTGACTGGTACCATAGTGGTCGCCATCGCACTGGCTTTAACAAAGGTGCACAGCCGACGACGCTGCAGGCTCGGTTTAATGCAATGTAACTGTGTAATGTAATGTAATTCACCGTCCTGTTTAAAGCACAATTGCTGATAAACTTCTCATTCGTGTGCATTCGTGCCATTAAACGCATTTCAGACAACCATGCCCTGTCCTGTTGCTGGGCGTCGAAATGCAGAATTTGAGCATGACTGCACAACAGAAAACCTGATATGCGAAATGAATTCGGTTCCGAAACGATTCCAATTACAAAGTGAATGGGCGCGTCTGGATGAGATCATCTCTAATGCTCGGTGATCTATGGGAATTTTAAACACATCTGTTCCCATGGAGAACCTCATCTCCCACTGGGTTTGTCCTCCATCCTTGGATATCTTGGATGGAAACGAGGGGTCACACGATGTTTCAGAGAACAATCTTTGTCTGTGAGCTTCCCAAACTACAACACACGCATTTTGCTCCGTGCGTAAATCATGGAGTGGCGTAAATGCGCCTCCATCCTCGCCATGGGGACAACAGCTGCTGGATGGAGTAACCACAGAGCAGTAACTCCACACATACTTCACCACTGCTCGGGTACTACGACAGACTGAATGCATGGGAATGAGAAACGTGTGCATCGGGTAGATCATTTTAGGTCAATGTGTCACTGCGTAAAATGATCTACAGTGGTGCCACCGTGCTTGCAATCGTGCTTTCTTGCAAGTTTCTTCTTCTTTAAGCGTGTTTTAATCAATGCTGATGTACATTTTGGACGATTTCCCCCTAACCCGACGTTTAACCCACATTTCTTGGCGCTGGGCGGGTGTTGCGCATCAGCAGCCGGCGCGCAGTCATGACTGAAGCGCACAGCCAGCGGCGGCCGCACCACTGACCGACATCCTGGTTTGCAGCGCTGTTCTGTGGCCTCAGCTCGTCTGTGAACACTACTGGCTCTAAACTCTCGGGTGAATTAGTATGCATGTCTTAAAACATCTTACCATGGGCAGACCACGGCGTTAAGAAGACAGTCAGAAGGATGGAGAGCATCGGCACGCTCCAGCACCCGGTCCAGAACCTCATCTGCTTGCGATTCATTCTGGCGTGTGAGGGTAAGAAATGCACCTGAAGAAATACTCAAATCCCCTTTCAGACAAAATGTTCAAGCTGAGAAGTAAATCCTGGATGAGCCCCGGTCAGTCTGTTACATCGTATCTGCTCTGCGCGTCTCCATGTCCACTTCTTTTTCTCTTGGCGTATTGATTTACTTTCTCTCAATGTGATGGTATTTGTTGCTTTATGGTCCCATTGCCAAGTCGGTGGTCTTCCTAAAGCGCAGACGGACAGACGCTGCGTTGTGAGCCCGAATCAATCCGGTTCTGAAAGCAAACCGAAGCGCGTCCACTTGGAGAGGACGAAGCGCTTCCCGGATTCAGATGCGGTTTCAAGCGCTCTCACAGTGTGAGGGAAACTGATTTCCACTCTCAGTGTCTCTCCACCCCCTCTGCACTCCAGCCCCTCCCCAAGTGCTTATTGCTTTCAATAATATTCAGATACTGACAAACACAAAACAGCTTTTCATTGCATATGATCGAGTTTGTCATCCAAAGGGTTTCATCTTGGAGAGCTGGAGTTGGATATCAGTATATATGTTCATGAGTAATAGTAAGAAGAAGAAGAAGGAGGAGGAGGAAGTATATATGTTTTAATATTTAAATAAGCTATTGTTTATTACGACACAATAGGAAGAATAAATTGTGACATATGTTCAAATAGTTCTCGCCTAACCAGTTAAAATAATCATCACTATATAATAATCAATAACGTGAATTGTAAAGCCTTTAAACCTGTGAACGTGTGAGGAGGTGTGCATACTCATCAATGAAATTAAACCTAAAAACCCATTAAAAGAGGAGCTGAGAAGATGCATGTCATTCAGGGCCGTGATACGTCCAGATTGTTTATGGGTTGATGGTTTGAATTGGGTGGAAGGCACAATAAAGGAGAGGAGGGAATAAAGGAGAGGAGGGAATAAAGGAGAGGAGGGAATAAAGGAGAGGAGGGCGGGGGGCTGCGGTGATGAATGTGTCAGTGGGGGTCGGCAGCATTCTTCCACAGAGAAGACAAGAGAGCGCAACAGGCGCGTCCAGGATTGAATTTTAAAGCTGCAATCCTTTACTCTTTTGTTTTTTGGTTAAAAATGAACAAAAACATACTGAACAAGTACATGACACACCAGTGTTCAAAACTGTCTGCTTACCCACATTGATTCACATTGGTGAGTATATATTATAATGATTTATAATCTGAGTGACTCTCCGGAAAGTGTCGATTTGGCTTCATTTGACTTCCATAAAGAAAAGCACGCAAACTAACCTGCAATTGTATGATTCAAACAGAGGCGGCGCCAGAGAGGCAGAGGTTACGCATTGCAGCTTTAACTATTCTGGTGAGACATAATAATGCTGTCAGAAAGAAAGAAACAGGAACAGGAAATTCAATGCATCAAGCAGTGATAAATGCAAACACCATTTCTTAGAAATATGATGGGATAAATGAGCCATGCTGCCCTTTATAAGTGAATGTTTTGCAAGCAGTAATACTGAGACAGCAACAAGAATGCATTACTGAGGTTCATAAGCTCCTTTGAGGGGACAATCACTTGTGTGATACACAAAGCACTGCTCATTATACAATTAAATATTGCTAACACAAGCTCAGTTCATCACACGTCTTTCGCTTGTGTACATTCAGTGTAATGAGAAAGTCTCAAAGAAGTGATATTCTTCAACCGCAGACTCATTAGCCCAGCCCCTCTGCCCTCCCACTGGTTCCCACACTGCTCACCGAGTGCAAGATTCGAGTTAAGTGCCAACAGGCTCAGCTTCAAAGAAACTGAAGGAGAGGAGAGCTGCTGTACTGTGGGACTCCAACCAGTGCTCTTACCGTGCAAATATACAGCCTTATACACCGCACAAAATCTTTTAATATGTTAACACAGTACCAGCAAAAGTTTCAACACACTTGACTGAATATATTCCTCGCATTGTATTAAAGCTGCAATTTATAGCTTTTTTGGTTAAAATGATAAAAAATAAGTTATTGAGCAAGTACATAACAGATCAGTGTTCAAAACAGTATCCTTCCCCCGATTCACAACTGTACGTTTAAAATAATGACATTTTATAATGTCAATTTGGCTTCATTTGACTTCAACATACATAAAAAAGAATGTAAATTAACCTGCAGCTTTATGTTTCAAACAGAGATGGCGATAGAGAGGCAAAAGTTACGGATAGCAGCTTTAAAAGCCTGATTATAAGCTACTGCATTGCTTTGATGGCATATTTCAATACATTTTAAAATCATACTACTAATAATGAATGAGTGGGTGTGTCCAAACTTTTGACTGCTACTGTACATATGGAAGTGAAACATATGGCCATAAAACTGCACCTGTTCTGTCCCTGCTGACTGTAAACAGTTTATCAGGTTGTGAATTAAAGCTGTATGGCTCTCGTTCATTGTCCTCATGAGGATCTGTCTTGTATTAATAGGAGCATTAGGTTTATAAATAGAGCCGCAGTGGGAATGCTTATTAAAAGTGAATAATAGTGACAATCCATCCATGTGAAAGGTGTAAGGTTCTGATGATGTTCCTGTTAAAAACCGTAGCCAGCTTTCAGAAATACTCTCCTGCTCTGCGTGCCACTCTGTTACAGATAAATGTTTAAGCAGAGTGTATGGAGAAAGAGCGCTGTGGGCGATTGAGCCATTTTAGAATTTCTTTGGCATTAATTGGGCATGCCCACTATGCCCAGAACTCCGCCCTTAGACAAATGCATGCTGCCCTTAAAGCATTCTGACTGGCTAATCAAATGATCTAATTGCCACCCGCAGTCCAACAGAAATTGTAAAGTATATTTTGTAAAGTGTAACAGCTGCAGAGAACAGAAGCCCATGATGGACTCCACTGGCACTCCGCCTGTTCTCTCCCTTTTTTTCAAAGCTCAAAAAAACCCACTGGGACGACACACAACTACACAACCATCCACACAAGACACAAATATATCAGGTGGGCTTTTTCACTTTGTCCTTGGACTTGTTGGGAGCTGTAACCAATAAACAAACAGATGCCCTCAAAAACACTTAACAGGCTTTTTTAAGCAAAGCTAAACCCTGGATTTACATCTTTTTTAATCCCAGGTTAAGGCCACCTGGAACCCTGGATTAGGCTGGATGTACACATATTATTTTGAAAGTGGTGTAGCATTGTTTTTAACATTGTTTTAACAGGGTTCTAACCACATATTACAGTTAAGTATATATATATATATATATATATATACTTGTAAAATAATATTAACCCAGGGTTTATAAATGTACAGTGTACAGGGTAATGTATGAACTGTGTGAAACGTGGACCAGGATGTGACCAGGATTATGTTAACTCAGGGTTTAAAATGACACTAGATTATGGCCAGATTTAAGCTCCTCCCCTTCTTTTCTTCTAAGCTTACTTCAGCGCTTTTCTTTCCTTTTATTCGAGTGCTGTTAGCGCACTGCTGCTATTCCTGGCTCTGGATGGGCTGGAGTTTGGATCATATGGGCTTATGTGCTGCCAACCAGAGCAGAACTAAACTGTTTGTGCAGCCCCCCCACTCCTCACCATTAGCAGTGACCTAACCGCCAGCCTCTGCCGCTGCCGTCTTATTTAAATACACACTGTATCTGTTTAGCTCTTACACTGATGTTATGTTGCATGAGTGGTGACACATTTGAGCCGCATTAATAATTAATAATTAATAATTAATAAAACATGCTCACGGGATTCATTGATCAGCAGCTTTACGAGATCAGACACTGCATTGCTTCGCACAATGCCTGAGGATCACATGACGGTCAATGCATGTATTTATCTATAATAATAATACAGGGATTATAACCACAGAGCTTTAAATGGATAGCTTATCCAAACATGAAAATTTCACTGTTTAATTTACTCACCCTCAGGCCATCCAAGGTGTAGTTGACTTTCTTTTTCAATTTCAAGTCCATGGCTTTAAGATTCAAAAAAGCAGATACAGGCAACAAAAAATGACTCCCTGCGCCCCAGATAATATATTGAGGTCTTATGAAGTGAAACAACTTCTTGGTCTTTGCAAAAAAAACATTATTTACATTATTATCTGTAATCTATAGTCTGAGAGAAACATTTCAATTCTGGGTGAACTGTCACCCTTACATCTCACTGTGGTGGATGTAAGTTTTGTGGTGGATTTGTGGTGGATGTAACTTTAGCGTCCATTCTATGTAGATGAATTAAGCAATTATTTAAATACAGCTTCCAAATCACAATACCAAATACCAAATCACAACTTTATAATCTATGGCTGTTATTAATACAAATGCTAAATGCAATAACCTACAAATCACACTTTGTTTCTGTATAGAGCCACAGCAGAAACACTACCAGTGTGAACGCACAACACATGCAGTGTGAACACACAAACACAAGTCTGCTGTTTGAGTCACGCTCTGATTACACATTCTGTGCTAAACCAGCCTAAATGCTTCACTTGAGACATTCCAAATTCCTTCTGGGACCAGTCTGAAGAGAACGAAAGGTGACAGAGCAGCATTCATGGTTTGCATGAATCTTAAGAAGCCATCAGAAGAAGTGTCACATCCAGATGTTAGATTCAGTGGCAATGGAAACAGCCCAACACAGCCGGCACGAGTGTGCTTCAGCTGTAGCATCCAACCAAAGATTCTGGCTGAACAGGAGACAACCTAACTACATACACTCTTTAAATGATGCCATAGAAGAACCTTTTTGGCTGTTTGGTTCCATAAAGAACCTTTAACATCCGTAGAACCTTTCTGTTTCACAAAAGTTTCTTTGTAGTGGAAAAAGGTTCTTTAGACTATAAAAAGGTAAAAAAGAAATGGTTAAAACCAAGAACCGTTCTTCTGTGGCATTGCTGTGAAGAACCTGTAAAGAACCTTTATTTTTAAGAGTGTATTTTAAAAGAGTATAGTAGAGAGCGCGAGAGAATAAGAGGGTTATGATGGTCCACAGATTTTAGAACAAACAGACACTTCAGCAGGAATAGAACCCTGTACACACTGAGCTAATCAGGGCACCTGGTACACAAACCATCTACTGGACAGACACTTGGCAGGACACTGGAATCTTAATATTGGACTGATGGAATATTGCAGCCCAATTTAAACAGTGAAACAGTGCGAGCGTTGAGCGGCACTACATTCGTTACTGTTTGGCAAAACATTAGAGGCACAGCAAGAGCCAAACGTGGCTTCATCGCTACCAAATAGCGAGCGGATAGCCAACGACACAGACCGTATGTACATTAAACCAAAAAGCACACAGTCGTTTTTCCCAATACAAATAACACAGAATAAATTAAACTGATTTTTTCGTCCTGTCGGGTGCAAAGCAGTTTCCAGCAAAGGCCCACTCAGCTGAATAGATGCCTGCAGTAACTCTCAGCCAATCAGAAGACGAGCGAGGAACAATGAAGCCCATTGTGATGTAATAGATGAAGGTTTTAATGAAGGTTTTAGATAACTGAGAACTACAGGAATAAAGCTAATGAGGCAGTGGAAGCGCAGTAGCGTGGTCCTCACTTCTGAGTTTGTGACTTACAGGATCTCACAGTCCAGCCATCTCCTGCACTTCATAACAGCAATACAGAGCTCAAACCAAAGTCTCTTCAACATGATAAGATATAATACAGATATAATACCCAGCTAATGGGTAATATTCTCTGAATGTTGGCTAATGTTCTCTAATAGTTTTCTCGATGTTATTAAAAAGTTATTGCAATAATGTTAGAAGAATGTTTTTTTAAATGTTATATATCTACATCAAAAACAAACTCTAAAGTAGTTAGTAGAATGTTTTAAAACATTACAGAATTAAAAACATTTGAATAATGTTCTTATAGCCAAGCAAAAATGTTAATACAACACCTAAAAAATGGACATTTGGAACGTTCCTAAAGCAGTTTTTTGCTAAGTTTTCTAGAACAGTTTTAATGTTTTTGTTACTTAATGGAAATGTTAGGGTAATGGTCTTACAACCTAAAATTGTTAGCTGGGTACAAAATGACACTGATCAGAAGAGTCAGACTGGTATAAACTCAGGCTTATTTATATTTCTTTGACTGGGATAACAGAACATATGGACAAATGCTGCAGGACAAGATTAACCAAGTCAATATGTTATCATGTCAATCTGACACATTAAAGTAATATAACAATAACACAGAGCTTCTGTGGGCATCAAAATGTACGATGCTTGGACGTTTTATGGTCCTGTAGCTTCCACAGAAAACATATATTTATATAAATATATTTAGAAGTTAGCAGAAGCAGAAGTTAGAGTTATTATTTAGAGTTTCTGGAACAAATCATCCACCCTGCCTTTACAGGAATGTTTAAATATATGAGTTTAACTATGCCTTCTGCTCCACAGAAACAATTTCAATCTATGGTTTCTAAAGTTGCTAATGCAAAAGTCTGTAGATGAAAACATTCTCAAGTGAAACATTAAAAGCAGAAATGTGGACTTCTTACAATTAATTCTGACCTTTGCCGGAATGTTACAAAACATAATTCCTCAGCTTCAAAAACAGAAGAAACTGGATATCTGAATAACGCAAAACAGCAGTGATACCTGCTCTCCTGTCCTGCCGCAAAGCTCTTAATCAGAGATATTTCTCATTTAAACACAGTGTGAAGGTTGGCATGAGTTACAGAAGATGTTTTACCAAGCAACTGAAGAATCGGTCTGACAGACAGTGGATCAAGGCGAGACAGTATCATGCGTCTGAGTTCTCTCCACCATCCTTGCCTTCACATCACTGAACCACTGGCCTGCTCTCACACCCTCCATTTTTAATGCTCTCCTTCAACACCTGCGCTAGAGCTCACCAGACAACACCCTTTCACATCCAGAAGAATCCCATTAGAAAGGGACACAGAGGAATTGTAATAAATATTGAAAGACTGCTGGCTCAGTGGCCTTCTGAAATCCCAGTATCTGGTTTCCGCTCCAGATCCCAGAGACTGTGTGCCACGATTTTCAAATGTATGTGCCAAAATAAGATTCCGAGGCAGATGACACTTGGAAAAGGTGTCACAGAACAGAGTGGTATCTGAACCTCATATATGAAGAAATACGGTTGACCTTCAGTGTGCCAGATGTCTGGAATACCTAAATTTTGTATTTATTCTAGATCCAAGAACCCAATAACATCAGATGTCTTCAGGAATAAGCAAAAACAGATGCACACACACCGAATACCCAGCTAACAATTTTGGATCGTATGAATGTTTTTCATTTTCTTAAGTAACATAAGTGTAAAAACTATTTTTATTTTTATTTTTCTTGGAATGTTCAAAATTTCCAGTTTTTAGACACTGTATTAGACATTGTATTGCGAGAACATTTTGATAACTTTGAGAGAACTTTTACAGAATGATAGTCAACGTTCGGAGAACATTCCCTGTTAGCTGGGTACTCACAGGGCATTCAGAAGAAAAATACGGTGGATCAACAGGCCTCTGAGCTCACCGCTACAATCATCACACTCACCTTTACACTGAAACACTCTGGCAGAGACTCAATCTCCTGCTGGGAAGGATGGCGCTGGATCTAATTTCCTCTCTGCAGGCTGACGGCGGAGACACCTGTGCTTGTGGTGGAGAACTGTGGAGAAACCAAACCCATCCATGAAATCCTTATAAAGTCCCTCAATCTCCTTTAGCTCAGGTGCCTTCTTCTTGCTCTTACCTGTCCCAGATGAAGAAGAGTCTGTTTGGACTGTTGGGTTCTTCTGAGAGGAAACTAAACTACACGGAGTCATGAAAAACAGACCATCAGAGGTTTGTCAATGTCTGGAGCTGTAAACCACTGGATCTATCAGTGAAACTAAAATGAAATGAAACAAATCGAATGTTTTTACCAGCCAGGAGAGGCTCCCAAAAACAAACTTTAATATCTGAAAGAACTACACAAAGCTATGACTACAACAGATAACAAAATAAATATGAAAAATAAACTTAATTCAAAAAGAACATTTTGCTTATTGCCTTAAGTTTAACATTTTGCATAAACCGTAATACCTTTTGTTGGGGTAACTTATTCTATACTTATATATACTTCTATATCACTTGAAATCTTTATAATGCAAGAGATAACTGGTTACCTGGGTGCTTCATTAAACTACCAGACAGGTAGCGAAGTGTAGTAGTTAAAACTAGTTAAAGTAACTAACACATTCATTCAGACACAATTCACCTGCTGTCAACGAGTCGCACTTACGTCTCATAAACACAAACGACTGGCGACTCGTCAACAACTGAAGTGACTTGAGACTTTTAACTTTGTGTGAAATATCTGGTGGACACTGAGTGAAGATGTGTTTATTTCTCTGGTCCAGCAGATGAAAGTCAAAGTCATGGCATCAGATCGGTTCTTTCTTTTTAGACAGATTTGATGCGACTGGTTCACAAGAACCGATTCACTGATTCGTTTATCTCCTTCAATCTCTAATGTATTTCATTAGATGGGGACTAATCTAATTGACTGAATGAATAAAATAATCTGTACGCAGCGATTAGTTTTAATATATAAAACGGTATTTGAGTGCTTTGAGGGGAAACAAACACTCACAAACAGAGAAATATTGCGAACAATACTTTTTTGCAAAGACTTGAAAGACTGCACCTCTGGGACTTATCACATTTCTGCATTGCGCCCTTGAAAACAGCACTTAACCTCAAAATACTCCAGGAGGATTATCCCTGGAATAGATTCATTGTGCTGTTCTGTGTTCAGATGAAATGAAAAATCACTTCATTTTTGCAGAACTGAAAGACCATCATCTTATATTCGTCTAATCTAATAATGCTTTCAGCTACCAATAAGTGTGTATTACTCTCAGCTCTGTTTCACACAGTTTACCACGTTTAAATCCATTCCACACAACGTTGACCAAAATTCAGCCCCAAAACATCAGCCCAAAAAGTCCATCAGGGCCTGTGGTAATTCAGATTCAACTTTAATGCGTACCTGACAGCTGATGTATTTTTAATGTATAGTCTGACAGCTGCTTTCTTTATATGAGCTGTCATGGCAACAAGAGTGAAAAACCATACTGGGCTACCAAAGTCCCGAGTTTTTAGTCTGGCTCACACAAGCAGGATGCCAAATGCTCATGGTGCAACACAGGGGGCCCTAATTAGGAGTTTGTAGAAAAGCCTGTGGCACTCTCCCATATTTGCTCTTTTTTAATTGCATGAACAAAGGTCGGCTGGGGGCAGTTGTGGCTTGCTGGTTTGAGAGTGGGGCTTGTAACCAGAGGGTTGGTGGTTCGATTCCCAATGCCAGCAGGAAACAATTAAGGTACCCTTGAGCAAGGCACCTTACCCCCAATTGCTCCCTGGGTGCTACAGTGCTGCCTGCTGCTCTGGGGGTGTGTTCACAGTTTGCAGTGTGTTCACGACTCCAGTGTGCACTAACTGCATGAGTTAAATGCAGAGGACAATTTCCAAGGATGGGTCACCATACTTAGCCTGCATGTCACTTCACTTCAGATCATATCACAAATTATTGCATGCTTCTTAGACTCAGCAAATAAAACCTGCATGAGATCTCTTAGGACGAGGTTCAGATTAAGAGCAGCGACTCACACGTGACCCTTCGGCTGTGTGTTATAGGTCATGCACACGTGGTTCACAATGCATGTTGATTAGGGGTTTAATTAATTTTGTGCTGCAGAGACAGTCACAGTTCTGCTGGGCTGCGGAGGGCGGCTACCGTCTCTGACAATTGTGACAGTAATTCTGGCGGTGATGGAGTTTCTGCCATTATATTCACCAGAGCCTTTGCTTTAACGTTCAAGCACAAAACAGCCCCTCCTCTACGGCTAATCTTCATGCAGGACCATGAGAACTGTTACCATGGAAACATCCTCAGAGATAGTGCGGGTGCACAAACATGACATGCCTAAATGCCTCTGTCAAGCATATATGGAACTGAAGCGATGGTGCTTAGAAAACAAGGAAAGTATTATTTATATTTGATCAAAAACTCACACACACACCAACTGTTTCTGGCAGCCCAGGAGCTCCTACCATCTGCACATCACGCACAGACTGTCAATGTTTGTTGTTTTAATTCAAAGTCTTCGGATTTTGGGTTTCTGCAGCGCTGCAGGGAACTCAGCAAAGCAATCAAACTCACAGAACAGAAGATGTTCAAATACACGGCACGTTTAACCTTCTGTGCTATTTGTAACTGCAGGTCATTTACTGTACACCTGTACTGCACTTGGGCAAATGGATTTCACAATGTACACATGCCAGATACACAGTATCTATATCAGTCTGTGTGAATCAAACCCACAACCTCTGCATTGCTCTACCAGTTCTTTTCCACAGGCCATCTGATTTTGATTCCTGTGCGCCTGACAAATAAACACTTCAATGTATTAAACTACTAGGGACACATGGACGGTCTGCGATCGATCCCTGCAACAGTAATGACGTCGCCTGCGTTCTGCCAGCGGCATGAGGAAGCTCCGCAAGCACCGTCTCCTTTATTCACACCTCTCTCCATCTGCCGCCATGGTAACGGGAGTGAAGGATGAATACCGGCAGAACACATACAGAAGGATGAGCGAGGAAAACAGAGACTAGTGGAGGCAAGAAAAACTTCAAGAATAACGCTAGAGGAAGAGAAAACCAGCCCAAAACTTTGCAAAAGTAATAGATTAAAATGAGAGAGATGAGTGAAAATAAAGGTTTTCCTGAGCTCATCTCATCAGAATGGCAGGGCGGGTGCAGCTCAGATGAAAAGGTGTTAATTATGTAACATCTAAACTAGTGGATAACCAATATTTTTCAGATATATTTGAAATTAAAAACGGACCCTGTTTTCTTTCCCAGAAAAACAGCATTTGTGACCTCTTCACTCCCATGCAGCCATTCAAGTCTGTTTGAAACAAACAAATATAAGTGTATAAACTAGTAAAAATGACGTCTTCAACAAAAGAAACTGTTGTGTTGATCTTTAAGTTTGTTAGTGGAGAAGGATTTGAAATGTGTTGTAAAATCACTGAGCGTTTTGGTGTGTCTCGGGCGTGATTTTATGACCTGGACCTCATCTGGTGTCATTACACCACATGTAAATAAAAGCTGTACATTTTAATATCCACATGGAGGCAGAGACGTATGAAAAGGCCTGGGTGTCAATCTACGTAAGAAGATACTTTATATCATCACACGTTTTCCCTTTAAAACAGTAATAGGTTGCATCTGAGAGTCATTATTTTTGTTCACCTTGTAAAAGGCTATGAAATTAGCCCATTGGCTGTTCTGCAGAATTATGGTTGGATTCATCTCTACAACTGATGTGTGAATCTACTCAATCTTAACCCATGACCTACTGTTCTGTCAAGAGATTTTCTATATGCAGATAAGCAATCTTTTTTAAGATATATCCCAGAGTGTCTATGAAGTTTGAAGTTGTTTTTTCAGAACTAGTCAAAATTAACTATACAGTTTAAAATTGCCCCCATATTCAGTCTCCTCCACACCATCATACAGTGACAATCTATATTAATGCACAAAGCTAGTAGTTGCCAAGCAACAGCCTACAGTTAATCAGCCCTATTTGCATTTCTCTTTCTGATTAATAATACATTCACCAGGTAAACATTCATTCTTTATCATCATAAAATCACTGTAACATGCAGTGGGGATTTAAAAATAAAACAAGCACTACATTTTAACTAACAGTACCACACTTCCATGGTGAAACAGGTTAAAAAAACAGGTTACATGAATTGTAATGCAGTACTAACAGGTTTAACCGTTTTACAGTTTACTGTTTATGTTTTTTCACTGTTTTACTACTATTATCTCAGAACTGGAATTGCAAAGACAAGTAATATGTACATAAAAGAATTCTGTGGAAAAAAGCAAATGTAATGCAAACTTTTGTAGGAAGAAAGGTTTAATTTTCTTTATGCAAAATATTTTTTCCTTTTGACTGGGGGTGAAACATTTTGCTTCACATATCCCAATATTAAAATTCCTAGACATTTATTACCAGAGCAAAGTGAATAAAACTGATGAAAACGCTACAACTGAAACACACAAGCAGTCGTACAAAAACAAAAAGCCACTTTATTTGACAGTGTTTAGGTCTCAATATTAATGTGCCGGGTAAAAATCAAGAGAAAGCTACAAACATCCAAGAACAGATAACAGTCTACACAAACTTTATTTTCTTAAAAATACATTACCATAAAATTAAAAGCAATAAAAGATATATTTTGGGCATAAGGAAGGCAGGGAATCACCCCAGACTCCTGTGATATACAGTCTGGGAAGTCCTGGAAGAGGAAATGTGTGTATGTGTGTGTAGAGGGGTGGGCCATAATGAAGAGGGGGCTTGGTTCACCTGAGGAGGAAGAGGACGACAGCCTCCACACAGCAGTAATGCAGCAGTCACATGGGCACGCACAAAAGAGAGACAACAGCCATAGGGAGAGAGGAAGAGAGAGCGAGAGAAAGGAGGTAGTAAAGTGAGAGAGGTAGAGCGAGGCAGGGCAGCTACTCTGTCAGCACCTAAGGGAGGAGCACAAAGGGCCAGCTACACCTAAGACAAGCAAAGTTCCTCCAACATCTCAGTGTGATACCATAATCACCTCCATTACTATTCTACAGTAAACGAATGGAGTTTTTCATGTGGATGTGTTCGCCTGAAGTCAATACGAGGTTCCTGCGTGTGTGGGTACATCTCTAAAAACAATTTGGTGCTTGTGCTCTGGGGGGAATACAGTACACAGGCATGTTTTGGGAGTACAGCCAGGGAGATGGGGTGAGTTACACCCGTTTAGGGCGACCACAACTTTACTGGGTCGCAGTGTGACTGACCAACCAGAGCACCATAAAATCTAATGGAGGCATTTCAACACGCGGTGCACAAATCATATGCGACAGTAAATTGCACCGGTGAGGTAGATTCTTGGCGAGGTGAGTGTAAATACTAAAGGAAGCTCAAAAAAGCCCTAGGAACCGTGTTGAAATCAATACCGCACCACAAACACATACAGCAGTGGGGAGATTCTGATTCTCCATGCACCGCAGGCTCATGGGGGAAGCTGGGCTGCTGACTGGCTCGTAACTACAGTGTGTTTTGGATAAGGGAGCTGGACCCCAGCAGGGCCTGAGCTCTCTCTGGTCTCAGAGTTTCTCAGAGTAGCTTACACATATCAGCACAATATACAAATATTATTCTATCAATCACATTACAAGGAGGAGCCAGACGACAAGAGGTGTTCCTCCCCAACACAGGAGCCTGTGAGCGTTAGCAGCAGCAGCACGATCTTAAACATCACAGAGGAGAAGAAACAGTAGCTGACATTTCTAGTCAAGAGAGTGAAAACAACAGCCCTCCTGGACTTGTGCCCTGAGCGTGAGGATGCTTACGGGTGAGGAGGCAAGTGCTGAGCTCAGCTGGGGGAGGGACGAGCTTTAGAGATGACCCACCAATCAGCAAGCCAATCGAGAAAGGAAGATGACAGCAAGTGTCAGAGGAACCCGAATTAATTTGGATTTAAAGAAATAGTGCACCCAAAACTAAAAATTCTACCATCATTTGCTCACGCTAATGTCATTCCAAGCCTGTATGACTTTGTAACTTCTGTGGTGCACAAAAGAAGATATTTTGAGAAATGTCTCAGTGGATGTGTGTCCATACAATGGAGGATAATGGATGTCACTGTTGTCTGGTTACCAACTTACTTCAAAATATCTTCTTTTGTGTTCCTTGGAAGCAAAAAAAAAAAAAAAAATACACGTTTGGAATGATACAGGTTTCAGAATGAAGGGTGAGTAAATAAAGGGAAAAAAAGGTTAATTTTTGGGTGAACTAGCCCTTTAAAGAGTAAAAGTCAAATGTGCGACTGAATGCGTGTAACTGCGTGTGTAAGTGTGTGTGAGGAAGGGCAGGGGAAATATTTTAGTTTTCAGCAGCGCGAGGAGGTCCCACTGGACCAGAAGGCATCCCATCAGGCTGTGCAGGATGAGGTGGAGGACCTGGGTCTGTGAGGAACAAAAAAGAGTTTTGATATATAACACAATGACTATGCTAGACATGGAAAGGACAGACTGAAATGGGATGGACACTCACACATGCCGTTGGGTGGTCCAGGGTGTCGATGTCCCATTAGGGGGGACATGCCACCCTGTGGGGGGCCAACTGGAGGAGGTCCAGGCATCATCCTGCCTGGCATAGGCTGACCTGGTCCAACCATTGGTCCTGTAGCAAACAAGAGATACTTGAGATGTACTGATGAGCTATATACAGACACAAGTCAAAACATAACAATGATAGTCAGTCTGACCCTCACTCCAGGAACCTTAGAGATCAGAGAGAGTTCTCACCTGTCTGAGGGCCATGGTGTGGACCCATGTTGTGGTGCATGGGTGGATATCCGGGACCAGGATGTCCCGGGTGCATGCCAGGAGGTGGGCCATGTGGAGGAGGTCCACCATGTGAGGGAGGTGGCCCATGTGCAGAAGGTCCACCATGCGCAGGAGTTGGGCCGCCGTGTGGAGGAGGTCCATGGTGAACTCCTGCGTTTTGCTGTGCAGCTGCGGCAGCCGCCTGCTGTTCCATCTGCTGACGTGCCTTCATCTCAGCATACTTCAGCTGCTCCATGTGGAAGGCCTGTCGCTCGGTCAGGAGCTGCTGTCTCTGGAGCTCCAGCTGAAGACATACAGAGAGACAGAACTGTTACACACTCCTGTTCAGTCGGGTCACAGTTCAATGGCACATGAAGGAAACCTTCAAAATCATCAAGACTGCTCGCACTGCACACCAAGATTAATGCAGTTAACTGAAACCAAAACTAAATGTTTCTAAAAAATTACAAGTATTACACACCGTTTCAAAACTAAAACCAAAAATATAAAAGTTTTCCCCAGCCAAGTCAATTACTCATCTGTATTAATGGAAATCAAACTAAAAACTAGAAATGTCAAAAAGAAAAGAAAAACTGAGAACTAATTTTGAAATTCAAAAGGAAACGTTAAAAAAAGTTAAAATGAAGTGCTTTTTTAAGACTGGTCTTTAGGACAGAATGTTCACACATTTTTAAAACATTTTAAATCAGATATTTGTATGTGCGGTCGTGTCAACATCTGCCCAAAAAGCTCAAAGCAGAATGTTTGTGAAATCAGAAGTAAATTCAGTGTTTGTGTGGACACTGGGGGAAAATAACTGTGTCACTGTGTTGGGCTGTGTAAAGACCCATCCTTCATGCACTATTTACAGTGGCTAAACTGGGTTACTATCTACAGCTACGTTTGCTAAAGCATTCTGTGACGGCTTTTGTGAAGAGAGCCCCTGGTGGGCAAATACAGAACTACAGGATACAAAAGAACACGCCACAAAACTCAGAGGATTCCATATTTACAATTATTTTTAGAAGAAAACATTCTAGATCAACAGCTGTTCATCCAGAATGCTCTGCTCCTTTACTCCATTAAAACCGTATCATGATGAGGTGTCACTGCAGGTGTAAATCACAGCTTCAAACTACAGCTGTTTAATAGCTTCTCAAGCCCTGCATAACACTATTACTACACGTACAAAAACAAATCTGTTGAGCGGAGGGAGGAGAAATGTGTTACGCATTAAGAAAATTAAGCTTACTTTAGGACCATTGTAGATTTTCAGCAGAGGTTTGTTTTACTTTGTTACATTTGCGCCATATTTATGGCATTTGCACCATATACACTAACTGTTCACGTTAGTGTATTATTTGTATAACATACATTATAACGATAAACAAAACATTTTATTATTAAATCTGTGTAATTTAAAAGCAACACAACAAATTCTAAAGTAAAAAAAAACTTAAAGCTGCAATCCATTACTTTTGCCTCTTTACCGCGATCTCTGTTTGAAACAAAAGAATATTTTTAATTATAAATCGTTATTATAAACTTTCCGCTGCAAATCAGAAGCTTCTGCTTCTTTAGATCAATATAATTTATTTATTAATATTACAGTGAAATACGACCTGGGAGTGTTCTTCACAGCTTTCGTGAGGTTCAGAGATACTCACCGCTTCCTTCTCCCGGTCCATGATGGTCTCCAGCTCCTCAAAGTGTCTGAGTTTGATCTCCAGTTTCTTCATCTGAGTCTCCACCAGCAGAGCCACAAGAGACTTGATCTTCCTCTCCTCCACAGCAGCCAGGTGCTGAGACAGAGAGAGAGACAGAAAGAGAGAGAGAGAATGAGATGCTGCAAGAGGAAATCAAAGAACTCCCAAATATCAATTTAAGTCCCTGTGGAGTCTGAGCTGCTCTCTGATTGGATGCATTACCTTTGCTTTGGTCGCAGCAGATGCAAGAGCGGCTGCAGCAGCGGTGGCGATGTTGCCCTCTTCCATATCCAGCTCCAGCTTCTTCCCCTCTGCCTGCTGCTCCTCCTCTCCCTCCTTCTCTTCCTCTGTGGTCTCCATCGCCTCCTCTTTGTGTTTTTCTAAAACATGACAACGAAGATTGCGCATGTCACTTTAAAGCAGCCATCTGTAACTTGTGCCTCTATCGCCATCTCTGTCTGAAACATAACACTGCAGGTTACTTTAAGAGTTACTTCTCATTACATTTGACATTTCCCAGGAAATCAGACCTGACAGCTCAAATTATAAATCATTATTACAAACTTACAGTTGATCTGCCATGAACACGGATCTGTTATGTACTTGCTCAGTAACAAATTTCTGTTCATTTTTACAAAAATCAGTGTGATTGTTCTGTTTGTCAGATCTTCAAAGGTCTGAGAGTCCACGCTCTTTCATAAAGAACTGAGCAGCAGAGAAGCCTGTGAGAATCTGGAGCAGATTCAAGTGTTAGATTCTGTACCTGCTGTCTTTGTGTCTCCACCTTTACTCTCTTCCTCTTCCTCCTCCTGCGTTTCAGACTTCTCTGTTGTCTCGCTCTTTTCTTTTTCTTCCTCTGCAGGCTTGTCCGCAGACTCTGTGGGCTTCTCCGCTTCATCTTTTGACTCCGCCTGAGACGGACAAGACAGGAAATGACAGGAAGTGAGTCAGAAATCTTGAGCAATGTGCCATTTCAGGTGATATCTGGGGGGCGGGTCCAAAACAGACCTTATCTGGCTGCTGTGAGTCTGAGTCTGTGTCCATCTTCTCAGTCTCTGTCGTCTCTGTGAGAGGAAAACAAATTCTGATCAAAACACAGCAGACGGTTGTGAGCACCAGACACAAAAGATTTATGAAATCATGATCCTTTAAATAAGAAATCAAAAATCAACATGTTAACATTTACTCATTTTACTACAACCACTGTTTAAACCAACGTTAAATGTATGAAACTGCACCCAAACATTAAAAGAGAAACAAAATGCATCCAAAGAAGAATGTATCCAAATTACTTATATTACATCAGATTAAAAAACAGATTTTGATCCACATAACCAGATACTCAGATTTTGGCACAAGTAACACTGGAGCAAATGCAGCTATAATGTGTTATGGGCACAGAGAGGTCAACAGTCAGGGTGTAATCACAGCTACACCCAAGAACACGCTGTGCCGGGCCTGTGTCGACCTGACACACAATGAAAGCTAAAGCACCTGGCAGTGCAGGAGAACAGCCAGTAGATGAGACACAACCTCATGAACAGCTGAATAAAATTAGACACAAAATAAAAGCTCACGTGAGCGGCTGTGTTTTGGGGCATTTAGTGATAAGTGTGTGTGTGGAAAAGCCAACACTGACACACCATGTCACACTGGGCCACACTTTACTGACCTAGTTTCAACCCCTCCCACGTCTGCGCCACATCTGCCAGCTGTATTGAGTTTTGAGCCATGAGCAACCATTGTAATGAGATGCACGCATGATTCTAATGCTGGAGTCTCTCACACAATGGTTTTCTTATATAACCTTTGTGTGTAAAGCTCACATAGAAGATTTAAATCCCCCCCTCGCACACACACTTTCATCCTAAACAGTTTTCTACATCATGACAAACCCCTCCACAGCTGAACAGGGTCAACGAGTTCCTCAAGCCCACAAATGTGCCGACATAATGCCACCTGGTGGCAGCAGTCGGAATTACACAACAGTGGTCACAAGAGCCCACAAAATGTGCCTCAGACTTTGTTATAAGAGAGCTGTTACCTGGCTTCTCTGGTTCCTCAGGGGCGGTGCCAGCAATACCGCTGCTCTCCAAACCAAACGCAGGGTCCACCTTTCCCGTGCTGCGGGCCGCCTCTTGTACCTTCTTCACATGAGCCTCTACCAGCTCCGTGGGCACCTCCTCACGCACGCGAGAGAACTCTTCTACAAACCCACACATGCCCAGATTAAAACACATCTACAATAAACCTCAACATTAGCCAATAGTGACTGGCCACAGCAAATACGAGCACCAATAGAAATCTGCTTAGATGTTTGAGAAAGGTTCAAATATGACAGATTTCGACACACATACCAAGAGCAGCTTTGGCGGCAGCTGCGGCAACACGTGGGTCAACCACTGAGGCAAGGAACGCGACGGTGCTCATGACGGGGTTTCCTGATTGGCTGAAGGGGATGGGCTGGTAAGCCAGAGGGCCAAGTGAAGCTTCAGAACTCTCCAGGTATGGATCCTCTATTGGCAGTCGCAGGAAATGCAAGATGCACTCATCCTGCGTCCGGCTGCCCACATGCTCGGAAACTTTATTCCAGTCGTCCTTGTACATCTCCAGAGCCTAGAAATTTGAATGCACAATTATGATGCAAGACTGATCTGTTCAAATAAAGAAAGCCAAACAGATGGTGGTGCCAAAGATCTGTTCAGAGTCTGATCTCACCTCCAACAGAAGCAAAGTTTCTTGCTCAGTCCAATCTCGGCCACCAGCGGTCCCTTTAGCCTGTAAACAAACAGAATGACCAATCACATCTTGAATGATGTAAGACAGAAAAAGATCACAGCTGACACAAGATCAGGAGCCACTTGCCTTGGCATTCTTCTTGGTGTAGATATCTGCACGCAGACCAAAGTTCTGCAGGTCAGTTGGCTTGTCTTTGTCCTTTTCAGGGAAGTTCAACATCTGCTGGGCCAAGGGAACCTGGAGAAAACAGCAGACTTGACGGCACTGTGCCATATTCAAAACCTTAACTGGTAGAGCTCAGCGCTAGCAACATCTAAGTCATGGGTTTGAATCTCAGCAAATATAAATCAAAATACTTTGGATACAAGTGCCAAATGCAACACAAAACAGTGTAAAATAATGTGCCTTGTAAGAATCAAAAGAAAAGTAATTCCAGCTCACCTGTGGGGGGCGGTGGTGCAGCGGTACCAAACCAGAGGGCGTGTCAGCCAGTACATTGAAATGTGGGGTTGGTGGCGGCCCCATGGGGAGGGGTCGACTCTCGGCATCCACCTGGTAGTTCACCAGCCCCCACTGCTCCAGAAAAGCATGAACCCTGCCAGAAACAGACACATTAATACAAAAACAAACTACACAACACACAGACAATCAATGAATCAATCAGAGCCCTCACCTCATGACGGCACACACGTCTCCAGTGAGGTTCCTCCTGCAGGAGGTGGAGGTCAGATACTCCTGAGGATTCAGCCGGTATGTGTCGATCATGAAGTTACGATAAGCCAGATATCTAAAGAAGATTTAATCAATAAAACAAAACCACAAGCAATTGATTCCTTCACGTGATGAATCACACTTGTGTTAACTTACATCTCTGGAGTCTTGGATTTGTTTTTGCCGTTAAAGAACTCTGGTAGGGCACGTCTCTCAATTTCATGTATACTGGAAGAGAATTGCAACGTTAAACAGCAGAATTTTCACACGGTTTTAATTAAGCTCCTGAAGCAGGTGAGGTAAACAGCAGGTTAAGCATTCACTTGTCTTCAATGCAAACAGGCTATGAGAAAACATCTCAACAGCAGGACGGACTCCACACCTGTTGTAGTCGAACCAGGCGGAGTAGCTGGGGATGATGATGTGATGTGTCTGCTCGGTCACGTTGTCCTCCGAGTCAATCAGACGATTGACCTGCATTTTGCCTTGTTCTTCATCCTCCTGGCAAATATACATCAACACACTCTCTCAGAACCAACACAGCACTGGTTCTGCACCAAATTCACATTTTTCTAGACTATTTTACAAAGAACGTATCGGTTACAGGCCAAAAAAATAACACATCCGTTACAAAAACAAAGAGAAATTTGCATCATGAAATGATCTCAAAGACAAAGGAGACTTATGGAGACTCAACCTTGCCACCAGACGCAATAGAATCATCTTCCTGGTCATCTAAGACAATAAACAAATTCATTCATTCTTTTAAGGTGACTTTAAACAACATATGTTGCATTTATGGTCACAAAAAAATCATGTAGAACACTTACCCAAATCAGCGACTGCCCCACCCTTTACTGGTGTGTTCTCGCTGTCTTTTTTCTGACTGACTGCAGGCAGAAAGCAAAACATGAGTGATGTCAGACAGACACAACTGCATTTTAATACCATCTAAAAGCTTTCAGCGTAAAGTAGGACAATGAGCGCAGTGCTGCAGCCAGCATGTCTATTTTAGTCATGCGCTGAATCTGGAGAAGCTCTGCAGAAGCCTCAGTATTTACAATTATGGTAACAGAATCGCAGATTAACTGATCAAGTAGTGATCATCCAGAAAATTTGTCCAACGTGACTTGAAAACATTTCACGCCATCTTGAGCAACATGGGGTTTAAATTAAGTCAGCAGTGGTCACATCTTGCAAGAGTCTAACAAATAACCTTCCAAATAACCATCCAAGATCTACGCGCCAAAACCCCCACAGCAGGGGTCTCCAATCCATTCCTGGAGGTCCACAGATCTGCAGAGTTTAGCTCTGACCTACTCCAATGAACCTGCCTGATGTTTCCCAAAGATCTTGATTAGCTGCTTCAGATGTGATTCATTAGGGCTGGAGGTAAACTCTGCAGATGTGTATGATGGAGACCTCTGCACTACAATGAAGTTTGTGTGACTAATCAAAAGATCTAATGAATCAAGAGCACTTACCATTTTTTGGCAAAGCAACCTCCTCCATTCCAGGCACAAGGGAAGGATCATCAAGATCTTTTGTGAGATCTTCATCCTGCTCATCATCATTTTGATGTCCACGGCGCCTCCACTGTGATCCAGGATTTCTGTTTGAGGAATAGCAGTTAGTTAACTTCTAAATTAACAAGGGCATAATTGGCTTTACAGCTTCACAATGGCTTTCAAAGTGGCACAAAGAAGACATTTTGAAGTATGTTGGTAACCAAACAACAGGGGCATCTATTGACTTCCATTATATGGACACAACCACTGAGACATTTCTCAAAATATCTTTGTGTTTCACAGAAAAAAAACATCATACAGATTTGGAATGGCATTAGGGTAAATGAATAATGGAAGAATTGTCATTTTTGGGTGAACTCCCTTTAATTGGGGGCACTTACCCTTTTTTGCCCTTCTTGCGGGACTCTGCGGGGGTGCTGGGTGGTGATGGAGAACGTCTTCTCTTTTTGCCTCCGACCAGAGACTTGCGGTCCTTTCGATCGGGTGTACGGGAAGACTGATCAGAAGCACGGAGGGGTGAAGGATGAGAGAAAGAGCAAGAGAGAATGAGAGAATGGAACGGTCTTACACACAGAGGGGAGGGGTGTGCGGGAAGGTGAGGTACGTGAGGGTGAGGCAGCGAGGAAGAGTTTAAGAGGATGAATGACGAACAATGACAAACAACAGCACTGTCGACACCTACCATTTCTTCCCCTGGAAAGATCCGCTGACGGAAACTCACAGGCTTCTTGTTCTCGTCCACCTCGTAATCTTCCTCATTCATCCACTCATTGAAAGCATCCGTGTCAAGGACCCATTTTGCATGCACCTGAGGGCATCACAGAGCTCAGAGGAAAGGCTGGGAAATATCATCCTGATGCAGGGCTGCATCACTTACCATATGAATACCACAGTAACAATGCAGCACAGTGACGGTGAGATTAATAAACAACACTTATTTTAACAAAATCTCTGAGCTTCATGAAACAGCATTTATTGAAACATCATCTCACCCGCCACGGCTTCTCTGAGCTTGGTGCATCCTCAACATCTCCGTCCACTTCATTTGTTGATACCCATGTGTCATAACTGCAAGGAGTATAAAATGCATACGTAAACAATTATATTGTCTGTTCATAAGAACATCCAAAAACTAAAAGGGTGATCTGTTCTTTAACAGTTTTCATATGGCGTCATAGATGTTGTGTAACATCTACGTTTTATCACAGTCCAGCCAAACATCAGCAATAGAATGTTCATTTTTGGGTGCACTGTCCTTTTAAGAAGCATTATTACAATTTGCAGCACTACCAACCTATCAGGGTAGTTGCCCCAGTGAACCAACACTTGCTTGTCTTTGCGCATGACAGGAAGCAGCCACTCCTCTGAAAGGCAGAATCAGAATGAATGTAGTTAGTTCAATGAAACCTCCTAATAAAAGTGAAACTAAAAGCTGATATTCATAATTCAACTGGTTTGTTCACAATATTAAAAACCACCACCAACCTTCCTCCAGCTGGGCCGGAGAGGGGTAGATAATGTGAGTGGCCTTTGACTTATCTTCAGTGATGGTTCCCTTGAGATGTGAATGAAACATCAGGGACATTTTATAAACCTGATTACCAAATTCTGATTTTCACAAGCTGGACTATTATACGTTACCTGATGTCTCTTGATGATGTCTTTGAGCTTATTGGCTTGCTTCTGCTCCACATCAGACACAATGTACACGATTGGTCGAGTCAAAGTGTTGTTCTGCAGGAAGCAATGGAATATGTATTTATTGCACACAAAGACAAAGACTGTATTCACCATCAGTTCAGTTTACACTCAGTCCAATTATAAACAGGACACTTGTGTGTGGAGCCCAAAATAAAGATCTCGACCTGAACAAGAGTCTTCTCAACAGTCATAAACATCTCCACATTGCGGTCCATTCTGGATGGGTTCTGCAGATCAAACCTTCGCCTGAAGGAACACAGAGATGGTTTAAGAATTAGAACCAACAGTTCAAAACGTTCTTTCAATGAACCACAGGTCTACAGAAGAGTCGCTATTATTGCTCATCTTTCAGTTCCTCTTTTTATCTTTGTGACACTCTACTCACCAGCCCTGCTCACTCTTGAACTTGTAAGCAGATCCAAGAATGTGACAAAGAGCTCCACCAGGTTTAAAGTCCAGAAAACTCTTCGCCTAGAAGAGCAGAGGACAAAAATAAAGAAATAATTGAAATTTTATTTTAGTGCTTTTTACAATCCGCATAGTTTTAAATCAGCCTATATTATTTATATATACATAAGCTATATTGTTCATTATAAGATGTATATTAATAAAGCTAACTGAGGAATGTAGTTGTTTATGAATATGAAGTTGACTGAACTGATGATAACACATTTGGACCATTTGCATTAGAAACACCGGTCATTATGTGTGAAGGCCCATACCTCTCTCTCTCAAGGGTGTATGAGAGGGTAATGTATTCAGACTGACCACTTAAACAGTATGTACTTCTGAGACTAAGCAACATCAGTGTCAGTGTGTCACCTTTATCATGTTGTATTGCACAACATGCCACCTCTGTCAAGTCATATGAGCACAATTATAACAGCAAAACAAACATAAAATGCTTCATATGCACATAAAGACTTACTGGGAGTTTGGTAAGAGCAGGATTGCTGACTCTACGCCCAAATGCATCCTCCTGAAACTGCAGCAACTGCACCACCAGTACAGCCAGAGACTTGCATGTAGGAGAGTCGGTTTGCACATACTGCACAACAAAATAAATAAATAAAGGAAAGCTGTTTCATAAACCAAAATCAACCAAACACAGAAGATAAACAGGTACTACATCTTTCAGTCAGTACAATCACATGCATCATGCATCAACATTATCTATCTAGTAAAACATTATCCACACCCAGTACAGAAAAGCTGACCAAGTGAGCATGTTTTGATTATTATAGTGCAGAACTACAACAATAACAAAAGCCCCATGTAGCCACATTGCGTGGCAAATACATATGCGAAACGGGAGCATTATGCACATATCATATGAAAATCATAATCAATATCGAAGTGTGTGTGTGTGACAGTGATCTGAGGACATCGCTGTACCCCTGCCACCCCAGCAGTGCATTTTAACAAGGCACTTATAGCTACTAACTCGCAGACCAGCCATTTTGTTGGTAAACAAACAAACAAACAAACGCCCTAAAAAGAGCTCAGAAATGCTGACTAGGTAGACAGCTCTCTAGACTGTACGACCCTCGACGACAGCTCGCGCATCTCAGTCACTTCTTACGTTAGCACGAAGGCTAACGGAGCAGCCCAAAACATTGCCCCTCGGAGCAGCCCCACAGCCCCGCTTTCAGACCAGACCGTCCGCTCGGTGCCTAAACCTCCCCCTCACGACCAGCACGGCTCGGTCGCCTCGAATGATCGATCACAACAACGACAAAACGAGAAACAAACGCGCGCCATTGTGTGTTAGCGCGGGCCCCATTCAACGGTCTCCGCACCTTCTTATAATGTTTCCCGACCCACAGCCGAACCGCCTCCAGCTGCGACACCGTTTCCGAGCTCTCCCAGAATTTAGAAGACGGCCCTCCGTCTTTCTTGCGCCCGATCGAGGAGCCGGCGCCCGCCTGGCCGGCTGAAGTACCTCCGGAGCCCGCACCGCCCGCTGCAGCCGCCGCCGTCGCCATTGTTTCTTTATTAGCGAGAGAGGCCGGACCGTGCGGAATGGCTTTAAACGACACTGCGCATGCGCAACCACACGCTGAAGGAAATCTCGCGATATGTCCCAGCGTGAGAAACGAGACTTCTTAATTGTCATCATACAATAATACTAATTGAGATCATATAAATTCATTATTACGTTGTTAATCACAGTTTATATATTTTTACATTACACTTATGCATTTGGCAGACACTTGAGTCTGAAGTGCATTTAAGTTTCACATTTGATCATTTTCAGTGTGTCCTTGATAATCGAACCCACAACCTCTCCACTGCTTGCGCAATGATCTACCAACTGAGCTACGGGAACACCGACTACGTCCAGTGTATTCAAGTGTATACAGTTACAGTCATATTACAATACAGTAAATTCATTTCACTAAAATAAAGCTAGGCAGGGACAAAATCAGATAGAAACATTGTTACAGATCCTGGTAATTGCATCTAATGGCAACAATATGTGATCTGTTTTACAGATCATGTGGTGTATTATTATTTATTGTTTTGTTATTTTCTGCACATACACAGCCTACATTGTATGTCAGATTGTTAAATACAGCCTGGACTGATAACACAGATCACAAAAGGTTGAAGTTTGTTGGCTCACACACACACACACACACACATATATATATATATATATATATTAAAACATTCCACTAACAACCTAACAACTTAAGAATAACATTTTTAAAACATTCCAATATATATATATATATATATACATTATTGTTGTTACAGAACTAAACAATGTTTGAATAATCTCCTTATAACCAAGCAATAATGTTAATACAACATTGAATAAACTGAATGTTTGAATTGAATGTTTCTAGAACTTTCAAACCTTTCTAACGTTTTTGCTACATAATTGTAAAATTAGGGAAACTTTCTTAACCTAAAACCTGATAACCTGAAATTGTTATCTGGGTATATGGGTCAGATAAATTGCAATATACATTTATCTAGGTTCATTAAGTAAATAATTTACCTGAAATCTTTTTCATCAACTTTTTAAATGTTATATTACATTTAGTTAATAGTACTTTGTACCTGTAGTTCAGCTGGTAGAGTGTTGCATTGGCAGCACAAAGGTTATAGGTTTGAATTCAAGGGAACACACAGAAAAAAAACACCCTTTTTTTATCTATTAATTTTTTTTAAAAACACCCCCCCCCCTATAATCTGCAAATGCATAGATATACTGTATTTATTGTAAAGTTGAACATTCTTTAGTCGGCACTGATGTCACAATGTCTGACTGCTAATGTTAGCTGGCTCTATTTCTGTTTGCCTTTTGTTCTTCTGGCATTCCTCCAAATTGTTCTTCTGTCATTGTTGTATCCTGACATGTAACCACTGATTTGATGGATGGGTTCGCTAAAATTTAAATGAGTAAATTTTTTAATTTTTAAAGTTTTAAATGAGCAAGTTTTAGTTTATGTCATTACTTTACAGTAAGTTTAATTATGTCAGTTTTAAAAAAACTATATTCAAACTTCATATTGTTATCTGTTCTAACACCAAAATCACATAACAGTCCACTCATTATGTATGTTGCTGCAGTCATGACAACAGTATGTTACTGCAAGCTCATGATTTTTTTACAGTAAACATCAAACATTTTATAATGTGGTGGTAAAGTATGCAGATTTCAGATAACCTGTTTAGATAAAGCAGTTATATAAGTTGCTGTGTATTTATAGCTGGTCCAGTTTTGCTTTGTGGTATAACAGTGCAGAGCATTTTTTATCCATAAGCTAAACTGCATATTCTCACCTTCATTCTGTGGACTTTAAAAACTGGCAAGTGAGTTAAATGTTTTTGTCTAGGAAAATTTGTGAAAAATACTTAAGACATTTGAGATGAAGAAAAATCTGGGGAGGAAAGTTCCAGCCCTCCTGCATCCCTGCAGTGTATAAACTGGTTTGTAGAATGGATTAAATTACATATTGAATCCAGGAACCAAACCCTGGTAATAAATTGGTTCAACATTTTAAAACCTGATATTCTCATTTGCAGGACCATGGACAAACATGTTCTTCTCTGTGTATTATTAATGTTATATATTACAGACACAGCCACTGGGAAAGGTACTGTAAATTCTCCTGTAAAGTAGTTTGAATAATGTCGATATCCCTTACAATACACAATAAACATTTTTATTTAAATTTCATTTTTTTACTTACTTTTGTAACACTCAGCATTTGAACTATACTGCTCCATTGATTTCAGACAGAAACATTGCTTTATATGGCAAAGCCACACAATCAGACCTGGTGGAGAGCCCTTGGTCATCAAACGGTCATGCCAGCAATGCTATCGATGGTAACCGTGATCCTAACTTTGAGCATGGATCCTGTTCTTCCACTCAGACGCATGATTATCCATGGTGGAGGTTAGATTTACTTGACGAGTATGTAGTGACCTCCATAACCATCACTAACAGAATGGACTGCTGTCCTGAAAGACTGAACAACGCCGAGATTCACATTGGCAACTCTCTGCAGAATTACGGCAACAACAATCCACTGTAAGAACTCTTCAAAACTCTTACAAATAAAGGTTCTTCACAGCCATGCCATAGAAGAGCCATTTTTGGTTCCCTAAAGAACCAGTCAGTCAAATGTTTTTAAAAGAAGAATTTCTTTCTTACCTTATCATAGTCTAAAGAACCCCCTTTTAACTACTAAGAACCTTTTGTGAAACAGAAATGTTCTTTGAATGTTAAAGGTTTCTTGTGGAACTATAAAGCCAACAAAAATGGTTCTTCTATGGCATCATAAAGCACCATTTTCTTTAAAGAGTGAAGAACAATGTATAGCCGCTCTTACATATAGAATCACATATTATGTCTGCTGTTGTTCATCTACAGGGCTGGAAAAATTACATCCATTCCAGGAGGGAGATCTCTGACCTTCAGGTGGAAAAGGGGCATTTCAGGTCGATACGTCAATGTGTTCATACCCCAGCCCCAGCGGATTCTTACGCTCTGCGAGGTTGAGGTCTATGGTTACCTGGCTCCAAAAGGTCAGAATATGTATTATAAAGATAATCAAGACAATTCAATAGCCACAGAAAGACTTTACAGTAATAAGTACAAATTTACAGTGTATGACACATGTACTGTACAGTCATATATATTAACACAAAAATGAATTTGGCCATTTTTAAATTTTTTTGTTATATTTTAAATCTTTTCCAAATTTGCTTTTCTCCAAACTGACTTACAGTGCATTTAAAGCATTTTAAAAATCTGTAGCCTTTTGTAGTTAAAAATGAACAAACCCACAACTGAGAAAGTACATAACAGATCAGTGTTCAAAACTGTCTCTTTATCTTACTGATTCACAACAGTAAGTTTATAATGATTTATAATGAGCTGTTGGGCATTGACTTGTTAAGAAAAGTATGTAAAGTAACCTGCTGTTCCATGTTTTAAACAGAGATGGCGGTAGAGAAGCAAAAGTTACAGATTGCAGCTTTAAGATACATGTGTTTTGTGACACAGGAAAGCTTTAGTGAATGCATAAAGTCAGTTCCCCTCAAGTTCACATGGTGTCTTAGCAGAGTAACCACAGGCAATTCATCACATGAACTACAGACATAATTTCCAAGTGGTTCATTCCAATCTCAGTCAGTTATGCATTTGTTTGGTTGTTGTAGGTGAAAATGTGGCTTTAAGAGGAGTAGCTACACAGAGCTCTCTGTATGGGCAGTCCATTGCATCTAATGCCATTGATGGGAATAAAGAAAGTAATTTCCTTCTTGGATCATGTTCCTGCACTGAAAGAGTCCTCAACCCCTGGTGGAGGCTGGACCTGCTGCAAACCCACAAAATTTTTACTGTGGCAATTACAAACAGAGGAGACAATGTTCCTGAAAGAATAAATGGGGCAGAAATCAGAATTGGAAACAGCCTGGAAAACCATGGCAATGATAATGCCAGGTAAATGATTTAGGCTAAAATGTATTGTTATGAAATTTACTGCAGTACTGAGAATTACTGCCATGTATAAAGTAACACAACATTGACAAATGATACACTTGGTCTCACAATGAAACTGATACTAACTAATGTTTCCATGTAAATGTACACGTGCAAAAAAGCTTCTGTGACAGGTAAATTTGGGGATATATATCATTAGCTAAGCTTAAAAACTATTCAGTCAGTCATTTTAATGATAAGAGCTAGCTGTGTTTAGGTTTGGATATGAAAGACAAGAGTTTCCAAGACGTTTAATGCGCTCTCTGTCTCTCTCTCTCTCTGTCTCTCTCTCTCTTCAGATGTGCTGTGGTCACATCCATTGCTGCTGGTTTTACCAGCTCCTTTGAGTGTAATGGGATGGAAGGACGTTATATCAACGTTGTTATACCAGGACGAACTGAATATCTTACAATGTGTGAGGTTGAAGTGTATGGATCACCGCTGGACTGAGAAACTACATTTGCTGTCACGAGTGATACTGATCAACTTTTTACACCTGCCAGGAATTAAATGTTAAAATTAGATGAAATATCATTGTTGGACTTTAAACAAACAGAGCTTAATTTGTTATCTTACTTTATTTCTTGTTAGCTGTTGAAATACACAGTGATATCCAACATATGAGACGCAAGAAGCTAAGTAATATAAGACAAGATAACTAATGTAAGAAATATACTACCATGCATTATAATCAGATTTCAGTGGCACATGAACAACTCATGCTTCTCGTAATGTAAGAATTATAGGCCACAACTTCAAAACATAAATTGCATCACTTTTAAAAGTCTTTTTTTTCTTTAAAAGTGTTTTCTTTTTTGTAAAAACTGAAAAGGTTTAAGAAATAACAATAATAAGAATAAAAAATAAGATATGACGAAGAGCAAAAGTAATTTCAGCTGTTGAAGATTGGTGTTTCTCAGGCGCTAATCATACGTCAATAAACTACATTTCCCACAATGCCATTATCGTTTGGCGGAAGTCGTACTACTGTTTCGTCTTCACATGTCACATCGAGATAAAAGGTAACCAAACGTAAACAAATGCGTAACGTCAAGCAAAACAGTTACTAGCTTTGCAATAATAGTACGTTTCATTATAAAACATTACACAAATCTAAATGTTCACAATGAAGAAGGAACACGACGAGCTCGTTTTAAAAGCATGCGGCGCAAAGTCCCTTCAGATGGGCGCAAAGATCCGGACCTTGTGAGGGCTACGGGGAAATATTACGAGTTCGCTTGCAGGGATGCGACCGACCCTCGGTGGTCGTCAAACAACGTTCAGACATATCTCACCAGACGTATCAGATAGAAAGTCTCTGGTACCAGAACCACACAACCAGCGAGCGCTGTCGAGCTCCCACCTGCCTGGCCAGCGAGTCATTTGGTGATCAGCAGCTGATTGTTTTGGAAGACCTTGATGTGGCTGGATTCCCGATCAGAAAAACCAGGATTAATGATGCTGAAATGAAGGCTTGTCTCAGCTGGATCGCCAGCTTTCATGCTCTCTTTCTTGATGTTGCACCAGAAGGACTGTGGAGTTAGAGCTGAAGACCTGAAGAGTTAGAAGCCATGTCCGACCAGAAACTGAAAGCAGCAGCTGCAGAGATAGACCACATCCTCAACAACTGCTGCTCAAAACTATTCGCAAAACTATTCAGCACTGTGATGCAAAGTTAGACAATTTCTGCTTCTCCAGGGATGGTTTGCAGGTCGCTGCTGTTGATTTTCAGTATGTTGGTGGAGGATGTGGCATGAAGGATGTCGTTTATTTTTTAGACAGCTGTCTGGATGAGAGAGAGTTTGACAAGAAAGTTCCCGCTCTTCTAGATCACTATTTCTCAGAGCTGCGAGCATCTGTGGGCAAGAAGGCCAGTTTTCCAGAGCTGGAGGAAGAATGGAGGAGTATGTTTCCTTTTGCATGGACAGACTTTCATCGCTTTCTTTTAGGGTGGATGCCGGGACATCACAAGATTGATAAATGCAGCAAAAGACTTGTTCAAGAGGTATTAAGTACATTGAAAGAGTCATAACTTGGGTGAATTAAGAAGTTTCTCATCCCGCTCATCAGAGCTGTATCATATACAATGTATGATGTAAAACTGGTCTCTGTATGTCGTGTGTTTGTGAGATTAAACAGAAAATACTTTTCACTGTTTCAAAGCTCATACGATGATTTTGCCAAACAAGATGGGTCAGTGTTAGATTTAGGACTGAGTTAAGGACTTTTTTTCCTATTTTTCCCTCTGATTTTATGGGTCATTTACGGTTAGTATTTGGGTAATGGGTAGAGTTTAGGTTAGGACTTTCATTATTATTATTATTTTGACATGTTGTTCTAGGACCAATAAAAGATTTTATTAACACATTTTATTTTGTGACAAAATCACAAATCATATTTCTATAATTTGAATGATTTTTCTTTTATAACAGACATATGTCAGTATTAGATAATTATAATGACATTACTACAAGGTATATTGGTAATGTAATATAATTCCTTATGAATGAATTAAAACTGAACTGATTAATCCTCTTGTGTGTACCTCTTCTAGTTCTGTAATCCACTCAAATACTGACCTGTGTACAGCACACAGTGTGTAAAATATATTAGTACTGTTGACGCTTTATCCACCACTTAATAGAATAGAATAAAATATAATCATTTAATCAAATCATTTTGATGGCCGTCTTTCCATGAACCGGCTGTAGTCTTCCTATAAAAAAAATCTCACTTTTACGCTGACCCAGGAACACCTTATAATACCCCATATATGTATTCTACAGTAGAGAGGGATTCCAGAACCGATCTCAGATCAGCGCATATGCGCCCCGTTTCGTCTCCAAATCTGCGGAACTTCCAGCGCTGCTCTTCTGACGTCATTTCCGGAGTTACGCCCGACTCCATTTTACACGAAACAGTGTTTGGGGAAGAGAAATTCATAATCGGGTGCGTATAGTTTTATTTTCTCTTTTAAAATGCATTCAAAACATTAGCTTTATTTTTAACATCCAGACTATTGTAGACGTATTGAGCATTATTGCGATCTTTGCATTCATGCTGGGCGAACATCTATTTGGCTAAGTGGTCAATATTATCTCTTATATGTTATTATATATTGCATATCGTTTGACGATAAGGGATTAATGCTATAACAAAGATTTGGTAATATATCTAGATTACAAAGACAAACGGTTCGTTTGGGGCGGTTGTGGGTTTGTTTAGTGATCTGCTGTCATGAACAAGATAAATCTGCTTTTCTTTATTATTTTAACATTAGTTTATATTATTACATATGGATTTATATTGTGTTCAGAAGCTGCTGTCAAAACCCTGCATGTCATTTCAGGAGAGAGTCCTGCTCCATGGATTTAGATCTACCTGTTGGATTTAATTGGTTACTTATTTTAATGTGGCTTTTAAACACATTTTAACTAACACATACATGTTTAGCTTGTGTCGGGTGTCAACATCTCATTATTACACGCTTTCATTGTGTGATTTAACAGATTTAAATTGTATAGAGGGAAATGTTTTCATTGATCCGTGACTAAATTCTGTCTGTTTTCCTCTTTCTAGGTTGCCGTGGCTGCATTTGTCCTACTGAAGCTCACAGTTATATGTCTGTCGTGAGTGCAGAAACGTCCTGGAGAGGAACATGAGGGGAACGTTCACAGTTTGCTATCAGTCATGAGTCGAGTCTGATGAGGGAATATTTTCCTGGTCTTGTACAGGACGTGCGCTGTGTGTGATTCCCTCCGTCTCTGAGATCAGAGCTGCTTTATTATGAAAGATGGATCCGGGTTCAATTGACAGCCCTGTCACTCTCGTCATCAAAGCGCCCAACCAGAAATATGATGACCAGACCATCAATTGCTTTTTGAATTGGACAGTAGAGAAATTGAAGAAACACATCTCCAAAGTTTATCCTAGCAAGCCGGTGAGTATTTATTATTCTTTTTGTGTTACTATTTGTTATTTTATTATAACGTTGGGTGTGTTGCCTGTTATCAAATTGATCTGTCTAACAAGAACGATTTTCTGTGTTAACATACACGCCAAGTTTATTTTTTTTGTTCAGTGTTATAATCAAGAAGAAGTAACAGAAAAACACTCAGGAAAGAGCTTTCAAAGGCTAGGTCCAGGGTTTGAAAGTCAACGAAAAAGAGAAAAACAAGAAAAAGTATTTTTTGATAAGCTTTATAAACCCGCAGATGACAACTACATACCACCTGCTCTACAGAAATATTTGGCATTACTGGTATTTTGCTGGAGTCACGTACAGATACGGGCAGTTCAGATCCTCACTAACTTATGTTAACTAATGCCTGTGTTACTGTGTTGCTTTACTTTTGATGCTGAATCAGCATCTCTCTCAAAAAAAACCTTCATAATCAGGCCTCTACTTGCATTTACACAAACAAGGTTAATTATATTGTGCATGTTTCTCTTCCCTCTTTCAGTCATCTAAGGACCAGAGGCTTGTCTATTCTGGACGCCTTCTGCAGGATCACTTGCAGTTGAGGGATGTGCTCAGAAAGGTTAATTCATGACACTATTCCGTATTTTTTTTTACATCATGGAAGGTGGTTATTAATTGAATTCAGAACTTCGGTTTTTGTATTTTTTGATTCTAATCACTGGGTTTCTTTAACATCAACAGCAAGATGAATATCACATGGTCCATCTGGTGTGTGCTTCACGAACTCCCCCTTCATCACCCACTCTTGGCAGCCCGGTATCCATCACTGACTCGAGCTCTTCAGTAAGTACCATTACTGCTGCGTTTTTTCTGTTTGGCTTCATGTATGGAGAAAACATGGAGAAGTGTTGAGCATTATTTCCTCACATTTCCAGACTTCAGACAGTGCTGGTCCGTCCCCCTCAGCCTCAACCCTCAGTCATGATGGTTCAGCTGGCCCTGCAAGCTCCGATGGTCTGCGGCACAGAGGGAATACACATGGCTTAAATCCCGCCCCTCCTGGCGTGATGCAGAGGTGATCACACCCATAACGCAATCCTACACAAGTTTTGAGTTCTCCGTTATTCAGACTTGGAAACTGATGTGTTGTCTCTCACTCAGGCCTGAAGGAATGACTCTCCCCATGCAGGGCGGTCCTGCCGCTGGTGTCCCCGCCCACCCAATGTACATGCAGGGCGGTGTCCCCGCTGGTGTCCCCGTCCACCCCATGTACATGCCGCTGCAGATGTTTTGGTGGCAGCAGATGTATGCTCGCCAGTATTACGTGCAATAGTAAGTGAGCAGCTACTGCAGATGTGAGTTATTAACATTATGAATTTAAAGGTGGGGTAGGCAATTTCACAGGGACTAGCAATAGCAAGCTAGCTTAGAAAGCATAAGTTCCCACCCTCCTTTCAGAGTGCTCTCCAAAGCCACACCTCCAACAAACAGTTGCGCTGAAGTGCAGATATATAGTTTGACAAGCAAGCCGGATATTCTGTGATTGGATAAATATTGTCCTGTGTATTCCACAGAAAAAAAAACCAATATGAACAAGTAATATAGCTTCCGAACGTTGACAACCTGGTTAAATCCAGATAGAGAAGTTTCACGCTACTGTTTATTCTTGCTAAATATTTAGTTTCACTTGTATATAGTTTTGTGTTATATACAAAATCTTAATCTTTGTTCTGATCTCCAAACGTTTTCAGTCAAGCAGCCATGGCAGCATCCCGGGCCTCCAACATGGCCCCTCCTCCTGCTCCCAGTGCTGCCCCGCCCACTCAGCCAGCTCCGCCCAACCAACCTGCAGCCCCTTTGGGGCCCAACCCTGCCCCTGACGATCACCCTGGTAACCCCAACATCCAGCTGAACGCTCAGGGCGGACCCATGCTGAACGACGACGAGCTAAACCGGGATTGGCTGGACTGGATGTACACAGTGTCACGTGCCGCCATTCTGCTCAGCATCGTTTACTTCTATTCCTCCTTCGGACGATTCGTCATGGTGATCGGTGCCATGCTGCTGGTTTATCTGTAGGTCACTTCCTGTTGGAGAAGCGGATGTTTCTTCTGGGAAGTCAAATGTGGTTTATGTTAAATGCTGTAAAGTGATTGTTTTCCGGTTTGTGTTGGTTTCTTCACTGCAGGCATCAGGCTGGCTGGTTTCCCTTCAGAGCAGAACTGCAGAATCCAAGAGCTGGAGATGGTCCACAAGATGAGGCTGAGCAGAATCAAGACATGCAAGAGATGGTCAGTAAGATGGATTTATCAGAAAATGTCTTTCAGAAATAACAATATTTAAAGGGATAGTTCACCCCAAAATGAACATTTTTCCATCATTTACCCACTCTCATGTCATTCCAAACCTGTATGAATTTTTCTTCAGTGGAACACAAAAGAAGATATTTTGAGAAATGTCTCTGTGATTTTGTGTCCATACAATGGAAGTCAGTGGGTGCCGCAGTTAGGTTACCAACAGACTTGGAAATATCTTGTTATGTGTAGATACTTTAAAACAGAAAAATGTGATAATTTAGTTTTGTTTGCATTTTTTGTTCACTATGGCATTCTTATGTTTTAAATTTTTCTTATGTTTTTCCTGTTTCATAGTTTCATAGTGATTATAAAATGAAAATGTGTGTCCCTATTTTTTACTGGTAGTGTAAATGTGTTTATGATAAAATATTGTAATTTAATATTAAATAGGATGGACAAAAATTACTGGAATTCAACACATTTATGTGTTGGTCTGGCAACTTGTTTGTGAGTCAAAGCAACAGTTGTGAAGGAAAGCCATGTCCTTCCTTTCTTTCTGTACTGCAGGAACGAATGATGGATGAGGGGATGGAGGATGATGAGGGGGACAGTGGGGAGGAAGGTCCTGAAGATCCCATGAACGGTGGTCGGCAGCGGCCAGGCTTTCTGTTGGCCGCATGGTCGTTCATCAGCACTTTCTTCACCTCTCTCATCCCTGAGGGACCTCCACAGGCTGCCAACTGATCTCACACCTCAGTACAGAGCTGTTGCACATTTGAAGAGCAAAGAAATAGACAAAAATTAAATAAAAAACAGGTACACCATGGTCTGCCATGTTTTTGGCAAGTTTGTAATGCTGCTTCAATAATATTCAAATGCTTTTCCTCCCGTGATCTGAGCTGGTCGAGGTTTTATAGACATGCTGTCCATGTTGTTACGAAATACTTTTGTCTTATTAAAATGGATCGACAGACTTAAGACCATAAGACTTAGTGAACCATGCAGTTACTTTAGTGCAAAACAATTTTTTCTCCTCCTTGTGTGTAAATAAATAGTAAATATTTACATATGAATATATGCATCTCATTGAAGTAAGGTGTTTTTTGAATAAAATCAGAATTTGGTTTCTTAGTGTAATAAGTGTTTTCTTTCATGTAGATGATAAAGCTGTTATAACCACTAGTGGGCGCCACTGATTTAAAAACAGTTCTTGTGCTTCATACAGGGACCAGCACTAATACATTTTAATCTAATACATATCTAATACATTCATCGCCTTACATTTCACAGTTTTCGTGTATCAGTTTTACATTTGTTGTAGATTATGGCAGCAGTAAAGCCACATGAACTGGCGTTTGAAATCACAGGATTGCTTGTGTCTCATCATTTACATTCCTCTTTATTGTCATTGTTCTTTAAAGACATCTTAAAATAGCTGATGTAAGGGACATTTGCTGTTATGCTTTATTGTGACTTCTAAATATTAAACATTTTAAAGTGCTGGAGGAGAGGACGAATTCAGCACTTGTGCCAAGATTTTATGGCACAAGTTTTTCTCAGATCAAATGCATTCATTTATTTGGTACTCAGATGAGAGACACGTATCTGGCTCTTGTAAATATACTGTACTCTGCATTTCTGTTTCTGAGACACAAGCAGTGTTCTGCATTCCGGAGTCAAACCGGATCCGCCTGTCAGTCTCACAGACGGACTCTTGTCTCCAGTCCAATAAATTAAGCATGACACACATTTATTTAACTGGACACATCGGGTTACACTCCCTCTTCTCAAGGTAGCACAACTCAGATCAGAGCAGATGTGCATGGAGCATGGACTGATCAAATAATACAAAAAACATTATGTATCTTCCATGATTTACCATGGCTATCAAAAGCATTCTTGCAGTAACATCAGTACAACGTTTTTAGGGTTATACATCATTTATCAAAAATGTTATTCTTAAGTAGTCAGAGCAACGTTTGGAAAACGTTACAGGATGAATTCAGCACTTGTGCCAAAATACTATGGCACAAGTTTTTCTCAGATCAAATGCATTCATTTATTTGATTTATTTCATTAAAAAATATATTTGGATAACGTTCTTATAACCAATGTGCAACAGCCTGAGCAATAATGCAAGAAGGAATAATATGATTGATATCTGTATCAGTTATCATATATCCGCATTTAATACTCTATAACAGTTACAAAATAATGTATAATAAATGTTAAAGGATACTAAATACAAATACAATTGCTCAACTAAGAAATGTACTTTATTTGATTACAAAAAATATTATTGGGGCATCTATACAATGCTTTATAAATCGTAATGGCCTCCCAACGTGTTGTGGATAAAGGCAAAGATATTATAGCTGTAGATATTAGTTGTATTATTCAAATGTTAATTATTTAAAATGTAATTAGCTTTTATTTAATTAGCTTAATTATTTAAAAAGTCCCTGTTTAACTCAGACTTCATAAAGAAAATAAAGCATGCAAAATGAAAAGCCATGACATTACATGCAGCTGATGCAGACTACAGTGTTCATGTCTGAAATGTTGGATGGATGTTGTTTATTTGCTTATTTATTTATTTATTTTCATAGGATGTCACTGATTTTGATCAGACTGCAGACTATTGATTTGTTTGGCACATGAAAACGACAGCTGTGTGATTTAGAGGGCATCCTTATATTGAGAATTATTATTCCTCAGACAATAATTAACCATCACTAGTTCATCATGCTTTTGTTAGAGATGTAGCTGGCAAATCCATAATTACTTGAAGTAATAAATAGACATGCTCATAAACACAATTCATTTCATTTCTGAACTGTCAATGTAGATGCATTTTAAGTAAATTAATTTTTGTAATATACATTTAAAAAATGAATAGTTAATATGAAAATGTACATAGAATTTGACCTAAATCCATTAGCTGGCTGAATTTTCTCTTATTTTCAACTAAACTAAAATTAGAAGAGTTTCAACATTATATGCAATGTTTACTTAGTATTGTTTAATATTTCATTAGTGGGCCACATAGAAAGTTGATTAAAGTTGACCGCAGTGCAAAGTGACAACATAAAAATGACACTCACAGCATTATTTTGTGGTGATATATTTCTCCTTGTTTACGGATAATATTCTATCATTGCTTCAAATATTACATCAGCCATATCTTTATCTTACAGCCAAAATAAATATATTGCACTTAAAAAAGTCATCAAAACAAACCATTGTTAGATGTCTCTTATGGTTACGTTACATCTGAATCAGAAATACACACAAACAACAGATAAAAAGAAGAGAAAACATTTGCTGATATATTGCAACTACGTAACTGTTTGTATAGTCCATGTGAAAAGCTGGAGGCTGATGAGTGAACATTCAAAACACAAGAACTTCAACTTCCAGTGATTCAAGAAAGCCAATAATTTATCAGCTTTTTCAGTGGCTCATTAATGCATCACAGTTCATATGCACACTGGATCTGAATAACAAGCCCTCAACCGTAAAACGCACAAAACATGACCGAGATTTTGCACTGTGAAGTTTGGTTTGGTTTCCTGTGTCATTTTAACAATCTTGGTTTTAACAATACTGTCAATTTTGAAAAACATCTGCACACTAAATAAAATAACTTCACCACTGGTGTGCAAAGTTGTCATTTCTCACAGATTTTAGTGTGAATCCTCATTGGTATTATTGTTTGTTTATTTATACAAACACACACACACACTCCAGTTCCTTCATCTGTCTGTTGTTGCTAGAATAGTTTCTCTGTGATTTGGTTATTATGGGATGTTAATTAATTGTGGACGATGTGGCTGTACAAATAGAATCACTTTAGCCACAAATGATCTCATCTTCCTTATTCCGCTGGGAAAAGCCTTTTATTTAGGAGTTAGCCAGTTATTCACAGGTGTGGATTTCCTCCCAGCTGGCTGTCGACAAACCATCTCGACAGCTATAGATCAGTTTTCAAAAGCTTAGAAGAGATCTTTCTCCTCCATTACACTGAAGATGCCACTGTGTACACTGGCCTTATAAGTTGGTTGATGGTGCATATAATTTGCAGTTCACTATCAACACTGTCAAATGTGTCATTTTAACAAAACAAAAATGTTAAAAAATTAACATTTAAAATGTTAATTTGTAGTTTTTCTTGCCCTCCTAGTGTCAGCGATTTCAATGGGAAGACCAAGTGTTTGGCTCCACAGATGGATCTTGGGTAATGAGAAAAGCAGCTGTCCAGTGTCTGTTTTCTTCAGCAAGGTTTGAGTGATCAAGCTGTGAGACAAACTATTAAAAGTTGCATAAACATGTCTTCAAATCAAGACTGATTTTTCCATTTCTGAGTCTCCGTGTCTATCAATGCTAAAAACTCATGCTTGACATTCCGGTTTACAGCTCAGAGATCCATGTCCATTATCATTCACTCTTTTCTTTTGTCCAGTACAACTGTGAGAAGCAGCACGTCCGGGTCATTACGTAACACTGCGTCAATGTTATAAATATTATTTACATGTGGGGAATGAGACTTTCTCCTCGAAAACATTGTTAACGAGGACACGTACATGTAAGCATGTGTTTCTGCGTGTGTACGGGTTCTGTCGGTCTTCGCAAGCCAGCAACAGGGCATCTGATCAGGCTGACCTGTTCTACAGCGGATGGAGTCATACAAAGGGAGTCATGACTGTGGAGGAGTGACGCAGTCCCTGGATGGCAGCGTATGGCCCTTGCTGGAAGTAGTGATGGTACCGTGGCATGTGGAAGGAGGGGAAGGTTGGCCCGCTGCCTGGCATCGAGCCGGCCAGGGCAGAGGGCGTGAGGGGCATACCCAGTCGACTGTAAGGGGACAGAGAGCCCTGGATGGGGTGAGGAAGAGGGCTGGCCAGGGTAGCCGCGCTGGTTCCGATGGCAGACAGCGACTGAGGGTGCTGAAATCCAGAAAATCCTGACGTGGTGGTGACCCAGGAGCTCAGGGAGAGGTTGTCCGATGCAGTGAATGCGGAACCTTCAGAGACCAATTCGACACATTAATTGTACGTCCTGTGTGTAATTTAAATGTTGCTGTTTGTTACGAGTCTTACTTCTGCTGTGTGCTAAGTGACCGTCTTCACTCAAGGGGTCTTCCTCACCAGTGTAGGTCCGAATGGGCGAGCGGGCGTAAGAGTGCTTGTGGATCAAACTCTCAACACTTTCCCTACAGCAAAAGCAAAAGACAAGAACCCAAAATATATCTCTATATCCATTAACTACAAAATTAATACTATATCTATAAATATAAATAACTATAAATACATCAGTACGCAATACTATAAATACATGATTTAAAGCGGCAATCCATAATTTTTTGTTTGTAAATAAACAAAAATCAGTCACTGAGCGAGAACATAACAGATCAGTGTTCAACACAACCTTTTATCTTACCCTAATTCACAACAGTAAGTTTATAATAATGATTTATAATCTGATCTGTCATGTCTGATTTCCAGAAAATGTCAATTTGGCTTCATTTGACTTCAACATGCATAATGAAAAGTACGTAAAGTAACCTGCAATTTTATGTTTCAAACAGAGGTGGCGGTAGAGAGGCAAAAGTTATGGATTGCAGCTTTAATAAACCTAAACAATTTGTATTTTTCATGCTAACATCTTCGGCACCTATGAATCAATTATAGATAAACACTCTTCTAACACACTGGGAACTTTACAGGCAGAGATGTCGGTTACCACCCTCGAACAGCATAAAAAATGTGCATAAAAAATATGTTAACACACATCAAGTGCACAGAGAGCAACATGTCTGCTTGGCTTGCAGCAATTGCATTAGTTCCTGTTAAATTAGACCCTCAGACAGGCTGAGATGGTCTGCATCACAAGAGCCATGCATCCACATTAGCCCCTCAATTAGGTTAGGAAAGTGCAATATCTGTCAGCAGCGCAATACAAATATGTGTGTTTTTATCTGTGATGTGCTCTACAACTTGGGTGGCTGTTTTCAATCAGTCACGGCGACCAATTGAATTACACTGTGTTTTAGTGCAGTGCCCGACTCCAGACTAATGCAATTTCTGCAGCTCCCTGAAGATCAATTGATCAGATCTAATTCACAGCCCTTTCAAAGAAAAAGAGAAATAGAGCGACACTGACAGAGAAAGAGATGCAGGATGCATTTTTGTCTGGTATTTTTTGCAGTTTTGACGTTGGTTGTATTTTTTGCTTGGGTCTGAAAATGGGACTGTTTGTTTGTAATGTTTAATAGGAGGCTCATCTGAGAGTGCATTGCACAACATTGTCATTTCCAGCTTTAGCAAATTATTTAGGGGCCATTTAACTGTTTTGGTGTCTCCTGGGTCATGCTGAAAACGTCTCCTGTATCATGTTGCAGTATTTAAATATAAGTTAATATTGATTTCATTATGGTGTGTGCTATTTAATGGATAAGATTAATTTAATTTATTAGTGCAGCAAAAAAGAACTAAATACATCTTTTATATACAAATAGTCTTTTTCTTTCAGTTAACCAACCCACCAACACACAGCTGCATCTCCTGAGAATCTGACTCTAATGTAAGCTCCGCCCCCTCCCCACCCCTCACACTGTAATCATGCATCTGTCTGATCACTGATGAACACATCCAGCAGCAGAGTTCCTCCTACCTCTCAATATCTGTCAGTCGTGAGGAGTCTCTGAAGCCTTTGGCAAAAGGGTTACTGTCAATCTTCAGTTTAGTTATCTGTTGAAAAATGGGGACAGTTATATTAGCCCAGCGCCTCATTTTCAGTCTCCACTGAAGTCTTATGAATTTAAATTAAAGGGCTGCAATAAGTATAGTAAATTTTTCTGCTAATGGTTAAATTTTTTTTTTAAATGTTTATTTTAATTATAACTGTGTTCAGCTCAATGGGTAGAGCATTACATTCGCAGAGCAAAGGTTGTGGGTTCGATTCTTCAGGAACACACACTGACAAAATGTGTCACTTTGGATAAAAGCAGCTGCCAAATGCATCAACGTAAATTACTTTTAATTATTTTAAATCATTGCATATAAAACGGACAAAGTTAAATGAAGAATACATATATAAATGAGTTTCTGCACAAATACAAAACAGCCTCAGTAAGAGAATAAGGAAACTGGTAAGCTCATGAGTAATGCTGCTAAACTCACCAGCTGGTTCTGGTAAGCAGTGACTGCAGTGAAAACAGTTTCAGTGAAGACGAAGGTTCGAAACTCCTCAGACTTCAGATTAAGAAGAGAAGCTGTGTGATCTTTCTTCTTTATGACGTGAACTCTGGGCTGATATTTGTGCATGGAGTTCAGGATGATCTGTGAAACAAAAGATTCAGGAACATAACAGAAATGAATGCTCTGGTTTACATTTCAATTTACCTCCAAAACCGTAAGTTATATAATAAGACAGATTTAAAGCCAGGCACACTGTAACAAACTGAAAGAATAAAAATACAAATATTGTAATTTTTATAAGGCACTTAAATTAATATATAACGTTATATAGCTATATAACTTATATTAAGTAAACGTATACAAACATAAACATTCATTTTAAATATGAATACAATATTCAACAATATGAATATTCATCTTCTGACGTTTGTAGACTAGAAACTTAATTTAATAACCATTGACTATCATAAGAACATGCGCATGTTACAGCTTCACGTACAGACAAATGTCTGCGCTTTCAGACAGGTTTTTTTCTACAAGACATGTTGTTAAATGCATAATAATGAAATGCATTATGCTGTACACACACACATCTGCACTTACGTGTCCGTGCTGGTCCAGCTCGTTGTTTGTAAGCTTCACTTTCTCGAATGAAAGCATCTGTTTCAGTAGCTGCTCTCCGGTGAAGGGCGAATCCGGGTGCACGTACAGCCTGCAAACAATGACAAACACGTCTGTAGGAATTTCATTGCTTGAAAATGTGAAAATTGCTTGAATGAAAATTTACACTGGTTGAAACTTAACCTAAAGATAAATTGCTTTTAGCACAGCTACATTATATGACATTATTATTAATATTACACCGCTATATAGCATTATAATATTACAACGGATACAAGTATTATTGTAATTAAATTTGATAAATCATATAGCAAATTCGGATTGAACTAAAACTGAATAACCACGCCAACTTAACATTTTACACATGTGATCAAATGTATGTAGTTATTTAGTAATATTCCTATAATAGCTGGTGTTCACAGTTTGACCACGATGTATATAATAAATAATAATATGAACAAAGCAATGCATACATGCTATACATATACACTTTATATACATGCATACACATTATATACATGCATACACATTATATACATGCTATAATTTATATGCATGCTATACACTTTATATACATGCTATACAATTTATATACATGCTATACACTTTATATACATGCTTTACACCTTATATACATACTATACACAATATATACATGCTATACACATTATACAAGCTATACAATTTATATACATACTATACACATTATATACATGCTATACACTTTATATACAAGCTATACAATTTATATAAAAGCTATACAATTTATATACATGCCATACACATTATATACATGCAATACACTTTATATACAAGCTATACAATTTATATACACGCTATACACATTATATACAAGCTATACAATTTATATACACGCTATACACATTATACACATGCTATACAATTTATATACATGCTATACACTTTATATACATGCTAAATTATATACATGCACTTTATATACATGCAAAGCTTCTTTATATACATGCACTTTATATACATGCAAAGCTTCTTTATATACATGCACTTTATATACATGCAAAGCTTCTTTATATACATGCAAAGCTTCTTACCTGGCAGGTAAAGGTGGATCTGCTTTTCCCGCAACCAGCCACGATGATCTGTGGTACGCGTATCTATATCTCTTATTATCCACGGGCACCACGTCCATTAACACGATATATTTCGCGTCCGGATCCAGTCCAGAAAACGACACACGAATAGTCGGAAACATCCGTCTGGTGAAAAAAATAAAATAAAATTAGACTTTTTATATAAAACGATATTTAAATAAAAAAGACTTAGTTGTGTGCGCGTATATGATTGATTTATCCTTTGCCTTAAACAGACGAGTTGAAGTAACTTCTTTTCTAAACATCTAGTAAACATTTGTTACCGTTTCCATTTAACACACTTCAGATGTTCTCAGTAAAAGTCGTTTTCTATTATTATTTTGCTGGACAATAGGCCCTAATGAATGTGAATGAACAACATAATAAAGATGTCATGAATTCATCTTCTGGTATTTTTCACCTTCCAGTTTTCGTGATGATCATTTCCGTGCCCAGATCGTGAAATTTGTCCCACAGCTCTTTGGTCTCCAGGCTGCAGGAGATTTTGGCCATCTCCTCGCTGGGCGCGCCGGGCGTCGTGGGAATCAGCGGCTCGGTGCATAACGGGGGCCCGCTGCTGCTGAACTCGCCGTGGGTTTCCAGAGAAGGATGATCCGCTAGATTTTGATTGCATGAAGACTTTTCCACGAATTGCTCTACAATTCAAATAATGCAAAGCCGTGAGACCACAAGTGTGACCATGCACACGTTTTATTTTTTATTATGGTTTTTGCATAATGGTTAAAACCTGCGCGTAACATGCAGGTTCTTATCAAATATATAAGAAAATATTATAAAAGCGTTTCCATCAGTAGCATTAACTTATTGTACAGTGACACCACCTACATCTGTAAATAAAACAAAACTGCTGCTTGTGGTGACTTACAATTTACAATCGTGTTCTTTAAGAGTCTTCTTCAACACAAAAAATATGAATAGTCTACAAACGAATTGCTAACATTTATTTTGTTATATATATATATTATATATTGTTATATTTGTGATCTTGCTCAGTATGATGTTCTTTTTTGAAATTGAAATAAGTTTTATCTTCATGTAATATTAAACTACACAGAAACAAACAGAAATCATTTCTGCATCTCTCTGTCTTACAGTTTTGGACTTACAAACATAAAAACAACGTGGCCAAATGCAGGTTTGATCTTTTCTTATTTTATTTATCTCCCTTTTCATTTGTTTCAATTTAAGAGGTGAATAGCATTAACATCCGTATTGAAATACACGTTTTGTGCCATTCTTTAAAACGATTACGCTTCATATCTACGCATTCACTCCGTGCGCTTCTTGCGCGTAAGTCACAATTGCGCCATGCGTAAGACTGATCTGCGATCAGACAAGCTTTTGAAACTTTCACTCGGAGCTTAAGGAGTCAGATGTGCTCCTACCCAGCGGTTTGATCGTGTTTTCCTCCGACTCCTTATCCTTCGAGTTCCCACTTGACATGAGCGCGGCGATGGAGAAAGCGTTCGCCCGGGAGGAGAGCTGGGGCTTTGGGGAGGAGGTGTACTCCATGGTGCCGATGCGCACACGTCCAGATCTGACCTCCGAACAGCTTTAAATTCAAGGCGATGTTTTGAGTCAAAGCCAGAAGGATCGAAGGCTGCAGGCTGTTGCGGTTCTCACTTCCACATCGGCCGGGACATCGTGCGCATTGCGCTCCGGGCAAGTGTTGGACCCTTTCGGTCCCCTTAATTTCAGGGGCCCCTCGGTCGTATATTAACCACGACCAATCATCGTGCTGCTTTAACATCATTGGCTCTTCTGCAGTCATTTACAAGTTCTGCTATAGCTCAGGCTCGGTTTATGAATATTAATAAGGTCACGTGACCGGCGCTAATGAGCTGTACGAAAGGGGCGTGGCTCGTTAATATTAATTAGCTTTCGCACTGTGCGCCACTGGGTTATCAGGTAACGTCGCCATTACGTTATTAATATATGAAGAAAGTATATTTTAGCATTTCTCGAGCTGTCAAAATGCTAACAAAAGTCACAATTTTGCATGTCGCATCCGGTGATTTATGAGCTTCCATCGTTCCATGGAAACTTAGGAAAAATAGGAAAATAACAGTAAAGACCTCATCAAGATGGACATGTTTTTATCACCGCCAAAGATTTTTCTTTAAAAAAAAAGATGAACTGAATCCCTTTAGCTTCAATTGAATCCTATATGTTATATAGGATTTTGCGTTTATAGCAATACATAATTGCACATTAATTTTAGCCTACCATCACAAACCATTGCTCAGAACATTTGTCTCAAGTACAAAAATAAAGTGCGACTTCAGCGATACGTACACCTGCACAAAAACCTTTTGGCAATCCACTGTTAATGAAAGTGATAGAAACTGTTTTCAAGAAATACAACTAGTAACAACATCAATTTAACAATAAGTATCGCCTATTTATAATATTAATAATACACTGTATATTGTTATTTTCGCGCATTCAATAAATATTTTATCTGGTTTACTTTGCTCCTGTTCCTCTTGAACGTTTGAGCCTGCAAATCCTGTCCACCGCTCTCCTACAGAGCCAAAACTGAGACACAGACCCAAACACACACATATATATATATATATATATATATATATATATATATATATATATATATGCATTATATATAGTATATATATATGCATTATATATAGGATATATATATATGCATTATATATAGGATATATATATATGCATTATATATAGGATATATATGCATATATAGGAGATATATATATATATATATATATATATATATATATATATATATATATATATATATATATATATATATATATATATATATATATATATATGCATTTATGTGCATGTGTGTGTATATACACATGCACTGGCAGGTAGCAGATGAAGTGCCCTTCATTTACCCCGATTGCTGCCCAGTGTGTTCACTTCTCGTTTCGTGTACAGGTTGTCATATCTGACAAATATGTCTCTTCTCATACATGTACGTGCTTTGCTTTCTGTAGTTTATGAACCTGCTCCTCATACCATATAAAACTTAACAGCGCGGCTCGTTCGTTTTCAGATTTTTATAAGAGACCCCGGCTGGGAGAAATTAGATTACCGCGCAATTGCCGGCGGATAATGTGCTAAAAGCTTTCCCACTTGGTGTAACTTCTTACTGGATATTATTCACACTCTCGGGGCCGATGTGCCAACCGAGACACAGAAGACACAGAAACATGGCGAGACACATAATCGTGTCCGTCAGTGATTTTCACACCGGCAAAATAACAGGAGCCTAAAATCAGAACACGACAGGGTCCTGTTTTTGATACGCTCACCTGTCGGTGTTGTTGTACTTAAAAAGTTTTACAGACGGATTTTTAATTATTTAATTTCACACTATGAAATAATCCAGCGGTGGTGAGCCAAACTAAAATCATTATCATTGAGAAATATGTACGTGAAATCATCTGTAGTTTAGATATTGTTATAGAATAAATATATGTTCCATCTAAAGGCGCACCCCAAAATAATGTCATAAATAATGGCATTTGACATCCAAATCTATATTTAAGTCTTTAAGTTCTTTTTCAAGAATTTAATGATGATTTTTCTCATGATTTCTCTATACCGGGGAACACAGAATAAAGATTGAATAACAACATTTATGTTACCAAAGTACTTCATTATTACAGAATGGTCGGAAGGGCTGCAACAGAGCTCTTCAAATTAAAAGTCAAAAGACTATTTTCTTACATGTGTGGCGTTATTGTACGGATATTGTTTTTGTCCCATAAAATATATTTTTGTAATAGTTTAAGTATTAGTTCAGTTTCATTACTTGTTGTGCTGTCATGTTATATTGTGTTTAGTGTTAGGTAATTAGGGTTAAACTTGGTGTATTGTTATGTAACTTAATATATATATAACAAATATTACAGTGTACAGATTTTAATGTGTAATATAGGTGTGCTTTGATAAGCCATTTTTTCCACATAATTTAAATAAAAGATTTTTATCAGTATTAATAATCATATTATATTAAGTGGATTATTTGTATTCAGGATTATTCTGGATTAATCCAGAGGCATGAAAAACATCAATCATGCTTTATTCAGAGCTTTCAGCAGAAGAGTTAAACATACAGCTGCACTACGTTACCATGGTTAGTCTTAAAATTAAAATCTTAAAATTTTAGAGCAGGAAAGTTGGTTGTGTGAGATTCTGGAGCTTTTCCAGTTTTGACCTGTGAGAAGTGCCCCCATATTTCCCCTTCTGTTCCAGACTGAAGCCCGGGCGGACAGGCGTGCCGTGGTGAACACAGTGTCTCCGTTCATATGACTTATTAGACAAGCTTCACACTGTGCTGTTCTTTTTGATGCTGAGCCCTGGTGCTAATTGCCACGTCTGTCACGGGGCACAGGGAGGTTAAGTTCAAATACAGTGCCAACCCAGCTAACAGGGAACATTCTCAGAACGTTGGCTAATGTTCTCTTTAAAGTTATCAAAAACATTCTTGCAGTAACGTCAGTAGAACTTTATTTAGTGTTGTATATCATATATATAAAAATGTAATTTTAAGTAGTTAGTGGAATCTTTTAAAAATGTAACAGAATTAAAAAATGTTTGACTAATGTTCTTATAGCCGATCAATAATGTTAAAACAGCGTCTGAAAAACTAGATGTTTTGAACAATAACTGACAAAATAACATTGTAACGTTTTTGTTACTTAATAGAAACGTTCTTACAATCTAAAATTGTTGCGTTTAGAGTCTTTGCTTAAGCAGGGCTCGTTCAAGCCAGGAAGCTGGAGTCTGACTTTCTGTCCTCTCAGCACCTCATTCCCCTCTGTTCTTCCAGACTGTGTCAGGAGTTTTTAGTGGGACCATCAGAGGATGTGGGGAAGGTGGGGTGTGCTGATCCAAGTAAGAGTGGAAGTGGTTTAAAGTCATCAGTCTTGTGTGAGCGAAAATTCATCAGAGTCAGCCTCGCGGTTTGGTTAACGGCAGGTGCAGTGTCACTAGTAAACGGGGGTGCCAATAATACTGATGGATGTGGGTTGATCTTTTTTGTGGTGACCTTTAACACCAATTTGTCTCCAGTTTACACCACCCAGACCTTCTGCAGTGCTCAGTGTTTAGCTTTGAGTTTACATTCGTTTCATGCTGTTAATCTTGTTGCTTAAGAAATTAGAATTTTTATTGAATTTTTAATTTGACTAATTTCCCAACAGGGCATTAATAAAGTGTTTGTCTGTCTGTCTATTTGGAACAGAACTGTGTGCTGGTTGGTGCTGCACTGGGACATACTATGTCCCATTTCACTATGTACTTGTATGTACTTGTATATAGTTGAAATGACAATAGACTCCACTTGAAACTTGAAACTCTATCTATAATTTTAAATGTTACAAATCAATCATATTTTCCAGCGCCTTTCACACTGTTGAACGACTGGTTCTGTTGCATTTTTCCAGCGATTGAGTTCATATTGTAATTCCTTGCAGAGGTGGCTCATCCTCTATCACCATACATCAATGTCTTTTCAAAAAGTGTTTGTGATAAAAGTCAAAGCACTAGCAAACCACACTGAGTGGCAAGCTTTAAAGGTCCCCATCTGATATGTGACTGAATCTTTCTTGCTCTCTCCTCAGTCTTTAAACTCTCTTTATCTGTTTCTGCCTCTCTCACACTGACAGTAGCAGGCCAGGAACAACGAGACTGCATCAGTCACGGCCCATCTTTTCCAGGATGCTGTCCTGTCCTGAACATGAGTATCGGACATCCTCCTGGTCAAACAAGTGTAAAATCTTTAAATGGGAATGTTTGACTTTGCCGTGGTCATGAATAACAGAGAAGTCTGGTGGTTAAAACTGTACTAATGTGCTTTAACAGACACTTATGAAGGGAGAATATAAGCGGTTGATCGTGCAGGGAGAAGGTGTGATGGAGAATGCTGGAGAGAGAGTATGACTGTGAGGCTTTTTGCAGCATCACACCGATGGTGTTGGGGTTTTAGCAGTGAGCATACAGTGATAAAAGCCACCAAGACTAGCAGCTCTCCAGTAAAACAACACTGCCAAGTACCCAGGGACCAAATCACACAAATGTCTCTTTAAGAAGCACTTTAATTGTGTTTCTACTCCGTTTCTGTCAAGCTCCTCTTGTGCCTCTCCAGTGGTGATCACATTTTCAGACAGGACCAAATGGTAATGTTCCTCAACGCTCTAAACTGCAGGTGTTGACTTGGTATCCTTTTGTTATTTTGACCTCTGCTTCTGATCTCCTTTTGTAGCTTTCACAGATTTTCACCAGCACAGATCCAGGAATCTTTCAACAGTGCTCACAATGTAAGTCTGCGTTTTGCATTTAACGAGTTCATACAAAAAGGTCAACATTTACTTCATCTAAACTGTAGTACAAACTCTCTCCTCTCACCTTCTGTTTTCAGGTCTTTCTCCTTCACTGGTCAATGAAGCCATATTTTGTGTTCCTCTGAAGGAAATGAGATGTGTGTGTTTGGAACAGAACTACGCAGATTAGCCACTTTGTGCATAACATTAATGGAATAATTTAGAACGTTAAAATAATTTTTGAGAAACTGGATCCCAGCCAGATGCCAATAAAGTATCATTTTGTCCCTGTGTTGTCACTACCTGATTCTGATTGACGTCAATCTTTTATCTGAGAGAGATCAGCTGCTGCTGTAACATGCTTTACAGGGTCAGAAACAGCACAATGTGAGTGTTAATGGAACAAAAACTATTTTAGGCTTTTTGTGTGTTGATTCAACTAGTAATCCACCAACAGTTATATTCTGGGTGTTCAGAGCTTTCGTAGTCTACTAGTTCATGACTGAGCGCAAGACAGAAGGCATGAAACAGACATCACCCCCATCACATTTACAGATATCTGAGGTTAACCTCGTGTTACCACAATGAAACGTTTTCTTAACGTTCCTGTGAGGGGTGTAATGATGAGCACATTTCCTTGAAATGCCACTGCTGAGATCTTTCTCAGGAGGGTAAATCTGCTGATTAGTCAGTGATTGAGGTTTTTGTGAAGGGAGCAGAAACCAAAGCTTAAATGATAAGGCGAGCAGTGGGAGAGAGGGTGTCATGGGGTACGTGGAGACAGGGAAAGGGGGGGCGGTGAGTTTAAGGTTCAGGAGAGCTTCCTCGTGCCTCCACTGGAGCGGAAAATCTCCCTCAAATTGGTTACCTCGATGACGGCCTTCAGTAGCTTTCATCCAACTTGGCAGGGGAGAGTTATTGCTAAATCTCCACCTCCACCCCTTGCCCGCCTGGGTGTCATCCGTTACCACAGCAGCCTAGTGGGCACGCAGTGTCGCCCGTTTAGCTGCCAGATATACCTGCTGCATTAGCACTTGACTGAAGGTGTGAAATAAATGCGGCATGGGGACACTCACGCCATTACAAACTGTTAAATGTCTCTTACTGTACTTACTCTGTCATTCTCTGACGAAAACAGGAAGTCCACTTCTGATGTCTATTTGAACAACGTTTCAATACCGTTGTGTAAACATTGTATATCTGGATATTATATCTGGATCTTATTTCTTAAAGTAGCATGATGTCCAGAATAAATGGGATTAGGATGATGAGGATGGAACGTAACAATAACTCATTAAGCATTAGCTGCATTGTCATGGTGATTTATTGTTAAATTCAGTCTGACACGCATTCAGAATGATAGATGTTAATTTTGCACAGCAGTGATGGCAAACATATTTAAAACATTAAAAATGTATGAATGATTTTAAAATATCAAACCAAGTAGCATTTACTTTAAACACAGCACAAGCATTTTTCAAATGTTTTGTTAGGTTTAAGTTCTACAAATATAGAGAAGCTGTTGAAATGAAGAATGAAGACAAAACATTTTTTTGACATTTTTTGACATTTTTTTGGTTGGTGGAATTAGCAAACGTCCATATTTAATGTAACGTGCAGCACCTGTTACTCTGCTTAGAAGAGTTTACAACTGTATTTATTCTGTATGATATTATTCTACAGTTACTGTATATTATATATTGTTTACATAACATGCAAAAATTGCCATATATATATAGTGATAAATCAATACTGTACTAAAACTGTCAACTTTTAATTTTTTCATCTTCTTCAACTTTAGTTTTTCCTCACACAAAGGTATCATATATCTTTGGAATATATCTTTTGGAAAACAAATATAGGAACAGCAATGTGAACATTCTTTTAAATTATTTTTTTGTGTTCCACAAAAAAGAGAGAAAGGAAAGTCATAAAGGTCTGGAACAATATGGTGAGTACAAGATTTTCATATTTTGTTGGCGTGTATATTTTAAAGAGATGTGGTCTCTACGGCAACAAGTTGAGACAATATGTCTGTGTGTATGAATAAAGGTCCTGGATATCTAACATGCTGAACTATTCAGAATCTTTACACAATGTCTGCAGTATAGAATAGGCCTGATGGGTTCTCTAAATGTAAAGTCTTCTCTAATTATTTGGTTTGACCAGTGATGATGTGTAGATAAAGCTGGAGCTTCTGAAATGTTTCCACAGAGAAGGTTGTTGGAGGTTAAGGAAAGTCTAGTGTCAGTGCTGACAATTCCTGCACTCTCTATATCTGTGGACAGTTAGCATCTCAAGATGCTGTCAGGGTGAGGCGATAAGAACTGGCTGTGTCTCTGTATGTGTGCGAGATACACAGGGTCACATGAAGCTCACAGATGCTCCTGCAGATGATAATGCTCCTGATGTTGAGCCGTTGGAAGGACGCTTTGATGGCCTGGACTTCACAGATTACAGGAGGAAATGGCCCCCAGGAGCTGTGGAGTCTCCTCGCCTATACCTCCTCCCTGCCTGTCAGTGCCCTCTACCAATGACGGACTTTCCCCTCAGTATCACAGTACATTTCTTATCCTGTACGGTAATGAAATCAGGCCTGACAGCACACAATGACATTCTGCAGTGCTGCAACATTATTGGCTAATAAACTCTGTAATTCTCTGTAGTCATGAGTCTGACAGGAAATACATTACGTGATGCTAATTTTATGAAAGGCCATAAAGTTAGAGCTTTGTTATTGGCCTAAAGGTATAAGGATGAAACAACAACACTGAAATGGTTTCAACCAACACACACAAAAACCGGAAAATACGGGAATATTTTGTAATGGTTTTGCTAATTTATTTATTTAAGCGCCATTTCCTTAAACTTCCTCTTTCAGAAGATCCATTATGACATTCTGTCATAAAAAATAAATGTTGCACTCGTGGTTGTTCATGCATTTGGCTTCTAAGCAACAGGATATGTATTGCATCAATGTTTTCTCTAATTTCCCAAATATTAGATCAGGGGTCTCCAATCCATGTTTCTGAAGGTCCACAGATCTGCAGAGTTTAGCTCTGACAGAAGCCTGATTTTTCTGTCAGTCCCAAAGATTTCGATTAGCTGCTTCAGGTGAGATTCATTAGAGCTGGAGATAAACTCTGCAGATCTGTGGACCTCATTGGAGACCTTTGCATTAGATCGAAACATATGCTGGTTACTTGTCGAAGGATAATGTGATGTGAACTATAAGCGGACAATGGAAAGGAAACAGCACTCTCACACTCCCTGCTATCAGTAGTTTTTGGGATGGTGGGTGGGGGCACCCAGGTCTGGTGTGGAGACGCTGTCGGCTCACTCCCCCTCAAGCGGAGCCAGGCTTGTCTGATAAGCGCCTGTCCCAGGCCTGGTGGGGAGCCAGGCCTATCTGAAGCCCCTGAGTGACTGGGTGACACACTCTTCCATGGACCAGACAGATAGACAGGGCAAGAGAACTGCAGTGAGGAAGAGGAAGAAGGGGACAAGGGATTTTCCCAAAACTCTCCATGAACTTCTGGATTTAGTCATGCAGGATTAAAAATGATCCGTCATGTGTCTTATCAACCAGGCCAAAAAAAAACAATTACTAAAGGTTCTCTCAAAGTTATCAATAACATTCTTGCAGTAAAGTTGAAGAAGACGATAATTAGAATAAACTTTGGCCATGTGATATAGTTCATTATTTTTTAAGTTTTTAAGCAGTGTAGTAATTTGGTATAATAAAATAGAATGTGTGTCATCCAATCAGATTTTGGAGTCAGAACTATGCATTTTAGAACACAGTTTAAACAATGGCATATATGTTGCATACATATATATATATATATATATATATATATATATATATATATATATATGTATACTGTATCAATAGTATGACACAACTGCTGTATATACAAATACCATGGTGTTTGTATGCCATACCTTTTATACTGTATAGTGCTGTATATGATACATGTTATGATTGCAAATGTGTCCCTGTCAGCTACAAATGCACAGATTAGTTTCCTCTTTAGGTTGCTCGACTATCTTGGCAGCATCTTGTTCAAAGCAGGGTGGTCTGCAGGCACATACATCAGTTTGTTTCTCACACATTTAAAGTGTTGAGCAGAACACAGCTCCCACGCTCACAACGTGACGCAACACAGGAAGATGACAGACAAACACTGAGCGAGACAATTCATGGTAGCTCTCTTCTGTTGGGCGAGAGTGTGGGTGGCCAAGGCACGTTTGTGTGTGTGAACAAAACCAAACTAGACTATGTAAAATATTCAAAAGAATCTCGTCACTCTCAAGTTATCAGAGAAAGACCACACAAATCTGTCAGGGTGATCAAAACCATTTTGTCTGGTCAGTGACAACTTGGATTGTTTTTGTGGGTTGTTCTGATAAAGTCTCTGGGCAAACATATGTAATCTTTTAATTTATACAGGAAATGTCAAATATGTCATGTCATGTTACTTCCTTTGAGGTGGATGTACGGATAATTGTGGTTTAAGCTAGTTTAAAGAGAATTCCAGCAAATGGGAACATTATCAGAACTTTGACTAACATCCTCTAGAAGTTCGATCAACGTTATCAAAAATGTTCTTGCAATAATGTTATGAGTTTTTTATATTATATATTTATTAAAAATGTTTCTCTTAAGTTGTTATTTTGAATGTTCATAGAACATTCACATTTTTTTTAACATTTTTGTTACTTAATGGAAATGTTAGAGAAACTTTCTTACAAGCTAAAATTGTTAGCTGGGATTCTCTGTGTTCATAGTATGTGTCTGCGTGTGTATATGTGTGTGTGCTGCGCAGCCGGTCCTCAGACACTGCGCAGAGCTGCGGCGCTCCCTCACACTCTGATAGTGCGGCATACAAGAACACCAGATCAATCCCACGAGAGTCTATGAAAAGACAGAGAGGGGACAGCAGTTATACCACAGTGTTATGCTGAACTGTAGTGGAGCAAAAGAGAACAGAAGAGACAGAGAGAGAGAGAGAGAGAGAGAGAGAGAGAGAGACAGAGAGAGAGAGAGAGAGAGAGAGAGAGAGAGAGAGAGAGAGAGAGAGAGAGAGAGACAGAGAGAGAGACAGAGAGAGAGAGAGAGAGAGGGAATGTGGAGTGATAGACAAAGAACGGATACAGCAGAGGTTGATAGAAGCTGGTCTGCTCTGATAAGAGAGCGAGACAAGCAGACTGGAGAGGGAAGAGCAACAATGATAGAAAGAAACTTTCCTTCATCGGGCTTTCACACCCGAGCCAATGTGGGTACTGAGTCAGAGATATCCAAAATAATTTCTGTTTATTGGAATATAGGACAGTGATGAATGTATTGTTGAAGTGGCTTAGTGCAATATATTGAGCCTTGGTGTTCATGTGAACAATGCAGGTTTATGTCTGGCACAGTTGAAGACTTTGGAAAAATGTATTACTTAATTAGGGATAGCTCATTACTTGTAGCACATTACACTCTTAATAAAAGATGTTGCACAATGTCATAGAAGAACCATTTTTGGCTATATGGTTCCATAAAGAACCATTAACATCCAAAGAACCTTTTTGTTTCACTAGTGAAAAAAGGTTCATTACACTATATAAAGATAAGATAAATGCTTAATTTCACTGAATGGTTCTTAGAGGAACTAAAAATAGTTCTTCTATAGCAACCTTTTAAGAACCTTTTATTTTTAAGAGGGTTCCCATTGTGCTTATGACAGTTTCAATGCTGTAATCCTGTGGGGGGCAGTGTTTCATTGATGAATACCCCCGGCCCTCAGCTCTATACACTGCCACCAGTCTGTGAAGTGTTATTAAAGAGCTGTCATAGCCAATGACGTGACACTGATAGGACAGTTTAGGCTGGGAGGGGGGCTGTCATAGAAAATAGATTACAACAGCAGACAATGGTATATGAAGTAATTCTCCAGATTTATGTTTAGGCCAGTGAACGTGTCGTGATCTATTTAGTAAAACCTCCTCCAGCCTGTATTATAGAAAAAGATGGTGTGGTTTTTGATTGAATGTTAATTGTTGGGTAAGACTTAGATTAACTGAAAAGTTGGGATTGTTTTCTAGAGGTACGAGGATTTTTTTCTGATTTATGTTCATTTTTATTGTAGAAATTGTTTTTTTTTTACAATAGTTCAACTTGATTTAAATGTGTAATTTTAACAAGTTTCAAACACTGCTCATCTTCTGCTGGACAAATTCTGGTTGTCCACTCATAAACCCACATCATCTTTAGAGCCAATTTTGTTATTTGTATCTTTTAACTGTGGGTGATTAGTGATTGGATAATGGGTCCATGGTCACACCAGACCCTCCTGGTCTCCACACACACCCAGCCTGGTTCTCTCAATGATGCACAACAGGTCTCCCCAGCTCGTGTTTATGTGACTGCAGTGCAGACGGCTGAGCAGGTGCTGTATGAACTGCGTCTGCTTGTTTGTTTTGGACAGAAGGGTGTCACAGCCCTGCGGGCTTTGCTGTCCACTATCACAGTCTTTAGTGTTTTGGTTAATCCAAGCCTGTTTTAAATAAAGAGCCTGAGTGGGACTTTGACTAACCACTCAAACTTGACCCAGACCATGCTGGTCAACCAGCTTCCCCAGCCAAGTCAAGTTATACCAGAACATCCAGTGTTGTATGTCTATGCTGGTATACCTTGTACCACCATAGACTTGGCTGAAAGAAAGTTAGTCTGGTCAAGCTGGGGTTGAGCTGGCTTAACTGGCTGGTCAGTTGTTCAACAAGCTTCACCAGCTGACAAGTGTTCAACATCTCTATAAAACCTGAAAACCTTGAACTAAAACCTAAAACTAGCAAACCAACCTGTTTAAAGATGTTTCAGTAAAGAGGCGACCTGAAAACAATTGCAGATTAGTTGGTTTGTTGGTCTGTTCAGCAGGATTGTGTTGAAGAGAATATAGATGCTGATGAAGGATTTGAGCAGTGACAGAAGAATGATCGTCCTCAGCAGTAATGATGGATTAAAGCAACGTCATGACTTTTTGCCGTGTGGTGCTACTGTGCTGAAAAGACTTTGGACTATGGTGAGTTTGGAATGTCTTTTTTAGGTTTAGAGTGATTTAGGGCTATAGGGCTGTTTATATATAGTGTACTATATATAAACATTATACGCTATACATTACATAGTGAATAGTGTATATATATTTATGTATAGTGATATATAGTGTTGAGGATGTGTTGTACTACTCTGTCATATGTCAGTGGTAGCAGAGAGAGAGAGAGAGAGAGAGAGAGAAACCATGGTACATTACCTCTGCCCAGCTCAACTCGAGAGATCCTGATCAGAGCCAGGGATTAACTCTGGCTCCTGACTCCAGATTCCACAGGCTGGAGTTTGGAGGTCTGGAGTCACTGATTGATTGGATGAGACGTGATGTCTGCTCTTGACCGATCTCTTACATCACAGCACTGAGTGTGCAGGACATCTGCTACTGAATCAGAGTGTCAAACTTACACACATCATTTCATTTTCATAAACCAGCATGTCATGTCACACAGAGTGGAGCATTACAAATGTCTCTGTTTAACTCTAACACTTTAATGTGTCTCTCTGCAGGAAGCCCTCCTGACTTCCTGAGGTCTTCCTGAAGATCTTCCATTACTGTCACTCAGCAGGAACGTCAAATATTTTTGGTTATCTGTTTTAAAAACCACATTTAAAATATAATCTAAAAATAATATAACCTAATCTGTCTCATTTCATCTCTCATTTGTTGATAACCCCACAGCACCTTTGCAAGTTCACCATCTGTGTTTCTTTGATTTCTCTTGCGTGTGAGATTGCAGCTGTTTCAAAGCGTTGTTGTCTTCCTGCATTTTATTGGATACTAAAAGAAAAGCTCTGAACACCTTAGCAACCGTGTAGCAGCGTTCCAACATCACGGCACCTGATAAACACACACACAGTCACATTATCTGCAGAAAATGTAAACGTGCAGTTGCTCTTTATTTTCAATTGAATTGTAGCTGGATGAGACACGCTTGTAAGTCACGTCCCCAGGGCAGGACTCTGGGAATATGCACTGGGAATATTTCTGTCAGGTCACAGAGTCAATCCTGTTACAAATGAAAATGTAACTGTTATTGATCCCATAGACTTCTGTTCATCTTAGTCTTTTCTTGTCTCTCCTGCTTTTATCTTTCTCTTTTTTTCATTCACTTCTGTCATTCTCTCTATTGTCTATCTCTTGTCTGCTCATTTAGTCTCTCTCTCTCTTTTTCTCTTTTTCATTTTCCTGTATGGATTCCTCAGTCAATTTGTTTCCCGACCACTGTAGCCGCATCCATTATTCTGACCCTAAGAGCTTGAGGACAGCCCCGTGACAGCCATCAGACTAATGCAGCTCTGACACAATAACAATACAATGACTGTAAGAAAGGGACCTGCTGTCCTGTTGTACTCGCGGCAGGCAAACTTGGTTACCGTTGCATCCAAGGTTTTGACCACAGCAACCCCCACCAGCTCCAGAAAAGCCCCTCAGAGACACGTGTTTGCGTGACAAAGGATCAAAGGAAATGTTTAGCAATTTTCCTGCTTAAACTAACAGGCTTGCTGAAATTAACTCGCTTTATTCATCTTACTCATGTCTGTTGTTTTCACAGGAGATGCTGCTCGTATCAAAGATGGATGTTTTTAAGGAAGACACCTCAGTACATAACAAAATAATTACGATTTGGGTGACTAAATGGTTTTTAATCTGCATATTGAAGAATATTCTTAATATTGTGGTCTGTGTTGTTTATGGTGATTTATTGTGTCTGTTGGTTATGGGCCTGCTTTAGTGTTGAGTGAGCTAAAGGCAAAAATCTCCCAATAACATCCGATAGTGTTTGAGTTTCGGCAGATTTCACAGCTACAACAAGGATCTTATTCTGCAGATCCTTATTGTTTTCTTATCTGTAATAAAAATGTATTAAATAATAAAGAAAGATGTAATCCGAATTAGTGTATTACAATAACATGCACCATGGTTCAGGGACATTGCTAGAATTATAGTGGAGCAAAGCCTCAATATGATGGTTTTGCCATTTATTCAATGGTGGCACAATTTTCCACCCAGTAAATAAAAGGCTAACTTCATTAACTTTAAATGATGTTGTAGATATGTATTGCTTTGTTGCATTAATGTAGAATTTAACTAATGAGTGGTTACAAGGGTGCCAGTATTTCATAACTGGATAATAATCATAACCATGATTATTAATATTTTGGCAGGGAGACAACAACTCTGAATGTAGCTCATCTGTTTAGAACCATAACTGTCTGTTTTATAAGTCATGATATTTTCATATTTCATCATATCTTTTTCTAAAACTTCCAAACATGTAATTTGCAGCTCCAGTTTTACTGAGTCTGAGTCTCTACCTCTGCTGTAAGGTATGAGGTATGAGCCCCACTCAGCACTCGCTAATGACGGACAGCTGACGGCACACTCCCATCGCTCCAATCAAATTTACAGCCCTCTGATTGGATTAGAGGGAGCTGGGGGGCTTTCATATCTGTGTCTTTTATTTTCTTTCTCTCTTGTTTGCGCTTCAGCTTGCGTGCCGGGGTGGCTTGTGGCGGACTGAGTGATGGACAATAGGAGGAGCTGTCAGCAGAGCTGGGCCTTTGAGCCGAGCCAACGAGGGACAGATCCACCGTTCTGCAGCAGGGACCTGACTGCTGGAGTGACAATGTTTTGTGTGGAGGCTGAAGATCTGTCCATGGACTGGCTGAATGAGAGGATGCTGTCCACAGCGGAAAGCAGAAAAGCTGGGTAAAGAGTGAAATACTATTAAGCTCGTTCCCGCGCTGCCAGCGCATCCATTCTCCTGTACCAAGAGTTCAATACAGGACAACAAATGTCACTCCTTGTTTTATCACACAGTGGAAAAGTCCTGGAGTGCTTAAAAAAGGAAAGAAACTTCCATTAAGGGAGAAATCAGACAGCTATGCACTTTTATACGATGGAAAGTTTTGTTTGTGCATTAATCATGCTTTGTCCTGCATTCATTTCGTAAGACACAGTTTGAGGGGTTCACAGGCGCTCTTGAGATGACACAGATACTTCCCTGCATACACACTCAATCAGAACCTCAGTTTAATTAATCTGAGAGGTTACATAATGTACGTGTGTGTGTGTGTATACACACGTGAGGTCATTGCCTTACCCCTGCAGAGAGGTGACAGCAGACACGTTTGTCACTTTCTATATTGTCAACATTGTTACCACAGCATGTTTATGGGTCTGTCTGTGGGAACAGGAATAGCTTCCTCTATCAGCAAGTTCACACAGGGTCCTGTCAGCTTCCTCATCACACACCTCATTACTGCCATTTTTATCCCAGCCTGGCCAATGCTTCTGTTCACATCACTGCATGTCACCATATAGACATGTCACCATCCGATCCTTTACATTTTCCATTTCTATAGAAATGAATAGAACTTTTAACAAATGTAGTGTTTACAGTGTTGTTCAGTCATGTGATGTCAGTAACATGCAGAATGTTTTTGTAGGCACATTCCACATTAGATCAAGGAGTTAGGGGCAACTTAACCAACAGATGAATTATAATGTACATTTGAATATTAATATCTGTGGCTATAGTACACTCAGGTTTGTCTGCCGAACCCTGTTGCTCTCTGTGTGTGAACTTCTGTGCAGCTGAGCTGTCTGCATACAGCTGAATACAAACAGAGCATCAGACATGATAAACACTTCAGCAGCTGCTGTGCTGTCATACAGACCCTCAGGCAGACTCAAGGCAACCTATTCCAGTCTCACTTATCTCCATCCCTCTCTCTCAGTTTAACTCGCTCACTCACTCTCTTAGAAGAGGCGTGTGAGCATGTGTGGGGGGGGTGAGGGGCCATTTGTCTTCATGAAACTCCAGGTAACTTCTGGAGACCTCAGTGACCCAACACTGTGAGAGATGAGTGCATTAACACTCTGGTTACTGCTTAGGGCCGCTGTGAGAATGGTCCTCCTTTATGTAGTCTTAAAGGAAATGTTTACCCAAAAATAAAAATTCCTCCATCATTTACTCCCCCTCATTGTCATTCCAAACCTGTATGATTTTGTTTTGCTTCTGAGGAACACAAAAGAAGATATTCTTCTAAGTCATCCTCTGCATCCTCTTTCTTTATAAGGTGAACTTGATTCAGGGTCCAGCTCCAGGGATCCAGGAACCTCTGGAGCTTCTCACCCTCAATTCATGTTTTCCAGACATGTCACTCCAGTAACTGTGAATTAGATTTTCTGTGGCCCCAGCCAAACATGTGTGCTGGACCTGTAAGGAAATCGTTTTTTGTTTAATTGAAAGAAGTCAAATTTGTCATTGAAAAAGTATTTCAGACAGAGTTTCTCCATCATTTACTGATAAATGAGAATCCCCTGTGTCCTATATTAAACTTTGTTATCTGCAGCCGCCTTGCAAAAGTTCAGCCGCTCTCAGTTCTGACCATCTGAGATTTTTGGCTTCTCAAGTTAAGCACACATAAAAGATTTATGTCTAGAGGCTTTGAATATGTTATTGATATTGATATGCATTTCAGTGTCTATCCGAACATCAAAAATGTGTGTGTACACTTTCTACATACAAATATAAACAAAATCACCCTGGCACAACTGTCTGTGTGTGTGTGTCTGTGTGTGACTGTGTAGCTGGATTAGAAGCTTGTCAACTTCACTGCTTTTCTGGCTTTTCCGACTCTCCCTTCTGTGGTGCCAACATCTGCCAGCACAATACTGTTCTTCCAGCTGCTCATATGTCAGCGTTTTGGGCACAGCTTCAAAGCTGCCATATCTAGCTTATCAGCCGACATACTGTATCTTAAGAAAACACTTAATGCAGGACTGTTATATTTCTGTATATGAGATGACAGCCTTTAACGTTAACCTGGCAGTAACATTAAAGCTGCAATCTGTAACTTTTGCCTCTCTGTAACTTAAAAAAAATAGGTTAAGCAATTTTTTTACCCAGCTATTTCTTATAAGTTACCTCAACTCCATACCAGTCAAGATTACAAAGAGTAAAATGAAATGACATGTGCAACCAAACTGATTAAACTTAAAAATTTAAAACAGAAATTTTTTTTACAGTGTAAGAAGATCGTGTTGGAAGACTGATCTGTTATGTACAACTGATTTTTGTTCATTTATAACCTGAAAAAGTTACATTTTGCAGTTTTAAGTTTCCTAATACACAGTACATCTCATTAGTCGTGTGTTAGACTCTCAGAGGACTAAACGCAGCACTGGGTCCTGGTGCGACAACACACGTGGCAAGCGCAGTCAGTAAAGGTCACTCACGGGAAAGATCATGCCGTGACATGCAAACATGCTCCGGTTTTCCTGTCTCACATGCTAAGTAGTCATGACTGCTACTTGGGAGACATTTGTCCCTGGGGAAAGTCAATGCAGCGCTTTTGTTTGTGAAATCTAATAGGCTTGTGTTGTATTCACTGGCTTTGTGCTGAGCACTGAGGTTTATTCTCTCGTCGCTGCAGCAGCCTGTTTTTCCATTAATGCTCCATTAGGGAAATTAGTGCTGTAATTGGGAAGGCGAGAGGTAATCAGGAGCCCAAACCGAAGAGGATGTGACTGACGATGAGCGTTAGAGAGACAGAAATGCAGAGAAACATTGAGGAAATCTTTCTCAGGTACGACACGAGCGACTGACACAACATAAGCAACTACAGCTCTATTATCAAAATGTATTTAGTCACTCAAACCACACTAAAATGTAAATATAATAAACTTTTTACTTGTATTATTCACTGTAAAATGAATATTATTGCCTTAAAATAAACAATATGACTCCTGGTGATTTTTATTTTAAAGAACTACAGACACTTTTTAAAGGTTTCACAAAAATACAGTTTGTTAGGTTTTACATAATGACAAAATACTCTTTAAATACTGTTCAAAACTCCATAAAGTAGTTATTGGAAACTTTCTGGAGTTTAAAAATTGGAGGGGCTAATGTGATAAGCTGTATCTTTTACTCTGATTACTCTGTTAAGGCACCTGTGTTAAGGCTCAGATATTTGACTAGTAGTAGTCTAGAAACATTTGTTTACATATGCCATCTGAATATTCTCTTATGTAATGCTATTACATTTGTATATTGTTAATTGTGGCTTAAGCATCTCTTAATTTTTGGGCCACTGTGTGCATGTTTTTCCAAACAAAGTGGATAACAGAAGTGAGTGCATGTTTTAAGGTGTCTGTATGAACCTACCTGAAGTTCTTCAGGTCAGACCTCAGTTTTCATGTTGTTTCAAACCTGTATGACTTTATTTCTCCTTAAAAAACAAAGGAGGTGTTTTGAAGAATGTACGCAGTGTTTTATTAGCTCATATTAATAGTTATCTACTGGCCCACAAGCAAACTATCTATGCTGTGATCTTTGTTTCAGGTCACTGCCCTCAGCTCAGCAGCCATTACTGTGTGAAAGAGAGTCGGACCTCTGTGGCTTCCTTCCAGACTAATTTCCCCGAGGCCCTCAAGACATCAGTAGCACATCTGAAATGAAATACAACTGCATCTTCCTTTGCCTGGTGGTGGAAGGCTTAAAATAGATACATCTGAGACACCAGTTTGTCCCTCCACCCCTCGGCATGACCAGAGCTCCCTCCATGATGATTCATGCTCTGTTTTCTCTTGAAACAGTTCAACATCCTGCCATTGTGAAGCTGGCTTCAACAAGGCATGAAAAGTGTGGATATGGATTTTCCCGGGTGGTCGAGGAGATGTCCATCACCACACCAGAAAATGATTTCTGCTCATGACAGCTCATTTCCAGACCACTGTTTATTTGTTCTACTGTGGTCTTTTGCTTCTCCAATGGTCTCCTGTTCAGAACAACAGGTAACCCTAGACCCTTACACCTGTTTCACCTGTGTACAGCTTCACAGCGACCCAACACTCTTAAAAAAAGATTTTTAAAAGTTTTTTACAGAGATGCTATAGAAGAAACATTTTTGGTTCCCCAAAGAACTATTCAGTTTTAAAAGAACCATTTTTTCTTACCTTTTAATAGTCCAAAGAACCGTTTTCCACTACAAAGAACTAAAGGTTCTTTATGGAACCTTTGGAATGGCCAAAAATGGTTCTTCTATGGCATCATGAAGCACCTTTTTTTAAGAGTGTTAGCAACATCTCACATGACTCTTTGAAAAGCTATTGATGATCCACTAAAAGGATTAGCAGCCTAAAGGGGAAACATATTCAGATGTGACTAATGCCTGAGCAGGACCCGCAGCGTTAACAACCCGAGAGTTGTTAAATCATCCAATTGCTTCATAAAACCTCCAATAATCCCCCCCACCAAAAGCCCTTTATAGAGAGTAGCATAATCTACCAGATCAACTCTCGTCCCAGAACCATGTTGTGTGATCTCTCGTCATCTTTTCAGTACACATGAATACCTGTGCTCACTTCACATGGCTCATTAAAGGATAAGTTCACCCAAAAATAAAAATTCTGTTAGCATTTATAAACCCTCCCATCGTCCATACCCGTAAAACTTTCTTCTGCTGAACACATTATGAGATTATTTTATGAATATACTGTACAGTATGGTTAGGCGGATTCAGTACAATAGCAATCCTTACCTTCCCAGCTAACAATTTCAGGTTGTAAGAACATTTCCATAACCTTTTCACATATAACGTTTAACATATTTTAATATGCATAAAGTTCTTGCACTCAAATATTTTCTGTAGAGCTACTTTGCAACAAAGCACTTTGGAAAATGCTATGGAAGCAAAACATAACTGAATTAAAGACAGAGCCCACACTTAATGGGTTTGTTCAAATACACAATGTTTGTTCGAGTATGAGCCACTGTATAATGCTGCTAAATGAAGCACTTCCTTCTGTAGGTAAGGTATCTGGGCTGTCATTCAGATGGTCACATCAGTCTATGTGGAGTAATGTTTTTATAATGGGGTGAGGTGGGGGGTGGAGCCCTGTTTTTTATTCCATTAGATGATAACAAAAGGGATTATGTGTTAAGAGTGGCATTGGAAGGACATCACACATTAAAGCCCTTTTCACATTTACTCTCCAGTTTGCTGATTCTACTAAATACTATTAAGGAGTCTACTGTGGCTACAGTCACTACACAGGGCTTCACTTAGCTGTATGAGGGCAGCAGTTCTCCAATCACGGGTGTGAAGAGGGAGATTATTCCAGAGTTTCCCCTTTTTATGGCATAAAGAAAAATCTATAGCAGCTTCTCTGATGTCAGAGTGCAGGAAAAGGATGAATAGAGTGTCTAATTTCAGTATTATATCAGCAATATCATATTTTGCCTATATTTAAATGTTTAACATACTTCAGCTGTTTACATAATACATACACACAGTTTCACAAAATTGATTCACAATTGGTCACAAAGTGAACGTGGCAAACTACTGAATACTGTGTTGTTTTACAGCATTTAAAGAACAATTGCCAACGTTCTGAGAATGTTACATTAGATCCTATAGAACGGGCTGCAGTCATAAGGATAAAGGTGTAATTCTGTCATGGTCTTGTAATAGAATAAATCAATCCCTATAAAAGCAATTGTAAGGTTATTATCTTCTTAGGGTTCCATTTGTAGTGAGTGGCACTTAGGGAACGAGAGCTGGAGACTAATCTCATAGTTTCTTATTCATCAGATTTACCTTCTGCCAGCCACAGTGAAAGTCATTGTGGTTTTCATCCATCTGTAAATTCAGTGGAACGTTAGAACCTGGTATAGATGTGTAGTAGAACGTGTGGTTCACTTTAATGTTGGGGGATTTTGATATTTCAAGCATGTTTCTGTTTAGATAATTCATTCTGTGAAATGATGTTTCAGATTTATGCTGGTTATTATAGATCAGGTTATTTTTCTTTTGTTAAACAGTACAGTTTTGGGTTTAACTCAGTGTTTATAGAGTTCATCCTGTAACATTTTCCATCCTTTACTCACCCTCATGTAAAACCTGTATGTTTTTTTTCTGTGGAACACAAAAGAAGATATTTTGAGAAACGTCTCTGTGGTTTTGTGTCCACACAGTGGAAGTGTTTGGTCACTAATGTACTTCAAAGTATCTTATTTTATGTTCCTCAGAAGCAAAAAAAAGTCATGCAGGTTTGGAAGGACATGAGAGTAAATGATGGAAGAATGTTCATTTTGGATGAACTATCCCTTTATATTCGTATATTCCTCCTGCAGGCTGCTGTCTCAGGGTTTTTACAGACGATGGATGTCACAAGTGTCAGACTAAATAAATGCAGGGCAGCGTTGCTTATTTGTACAGCGTTAACAGCCACGCAAAACCCCAAAGAGCCAGAAAAGAGCCGGGCCGCCACCCAACAAGCAGGTAAACACAAGAGATGACCAATTCCCACACACTGAAGAATTTGCTGGCAAAATACACACCGGACAAATGTGTGCCCACGCATACACGCATTTTAGCAAATATAAAGCCTCTATGAGCAGGCCAGCTCGTATTGATCGTTTAACATACGATTATACAGTCTGCCTGTATGTGCTTACCCGCTTTAATTCCCTCACAGAATAGATAGACTGACTTTGGCTCTATACATATCTGGATCAATGCAAATGGACTTATGCCGCCCTGGTTCAATTTTAAACGAATTCCATTAGCCATAAGTAAAAGTTTTCTAGGGTAATGTGATTAGGTTCCCCTCACCAACTTTCTACTCTGTGTTGAAATGCGTCTTTTTGTCTCTTTGTGCCAGTTGTAATATCCGTCTGATGGACGCTGCTGTAATTCAGGCAGTAGTGTTGTAAACGGCACCTGTCTCCTCTGCTCTCTGCTCCTCTGTTTGAAACACAGTTTCGCTCTCTGGTGTCGCCTTCGCTTATTCTGGAATCAGACTTCTCTGAAGGCATCATCTAATAAAAGCTGCAGCGTTCTGCATCCTCCTTTTCTTAAAACAAGCTTCATTATTAGATTTGTTGCATGAGCTGGATGTCAGCTGACGTCTTTGCCTCCATTATAAATGGTTAAACACTGACCCAACTAACAATTTTAGGTTGTAAGGACGTTTTTGTATCCATTAAATAACAAAACGTTAAAAATGTTATTTTAAAAGTTCTTAAAACATTCAAAACGTTTTTTTAGACGTAATAACATTATTGCTGGATACATATTTTATGTTTTTGATACATACGGCATAAAAGGTTAAATGCTGTACTAATGGTACTGCAAGAATGATTTTTAACAACTTTCAGAGAGCTTGTAAAGAACTAGCTGGGCAACTGGTGCATAAGATACAGAGTTATGCAATAATTATAAAAATGTGTGTTTGCCTTCTAGCTCTTTAAATTGTGTTTCTTGTGTTTGTAGTTTCTTTCTTTAGTGAGGAATTGTGGCCATCACTAGATCTTCATTTTATGACGTTATAGAGAATCCCTAAACGTGTATGTTTTAATTTATATATTAATGATTTACTGTTATTTTATTTTTTAGTGAAAAGTATATATTGTTAAAGGTAAAGTGTGTAATTTAACAAAAAGGAAACAGGTTTCCTAAATACTCGCACTGTTTCCACTGACCGGTGAAACAAATATTCCCATCTCATGACATTGAGCCAGTGTTGTTGTGTTGGGCTGGTTTAGATGCTTAAATAAAAAAAGCAATATTTGATAAAACATCACAGAGCCACACTTATGACTGCTTCTGTATTAAAGCATTTTAGCAATGAAAACATGGCACACTTCATCTTTAATAAATAAGTCATATACTGTAAACACTTCAAATGTTGAATATACTTCCTAACTCTGTCAAATGAATTAGGAGTTATTTTTTTTATCTCTTGCAGACTGAATCTCACCATTTATTTTCCCTTATAATTATGGAGCAGATTTTGATGTGTTGAATTATGAGCATGTCATCAACACTGTACTGACACTTTCTCTAATCCTGTCATGACATCAGATGAGCAGGCCATTCAAAACAGCTACCAAAGCTTACAACTCAACCTAGTTCATCCCCGGCAACACAGTGAATGAAAATAAACAGGCCAGAAGAAAAGAGTTTCTATCCTCTCAGGCCTTTGGTCTGACCCAGAGAAAGAGATGTATCTCTGTAACAGGAGCTACTGTGCACTGAGACATACAGTACAGGCCTGCTGCAAAAAAACTCATTGTCATCGCCAGAAAAATAGAGGACAGCCATTCAGCTGTAAAAATTTGCTGACAAGGGATATTGTCTGGGTTTAAGCAGAGAAGATAAATGTGAAGATGGAATCAAGTCATTAGGCTCAACATAATCAAATCACTTTTAGTAATTCATAGCTCTTCAGCCTTCTGGAGTGATGCAGACTGCTGGAAATAATTTTCTTCCCACAACAAACAATCCCAGATTGTTAAAAGAATGAAGAATCATGTTCTCCTTTTTACTAAATAAATCTACGACGCATTTAAATCAATCACCTCTCAATTTCAGGAGTAAATTTTGGAGCTAGAAAATGTTTATGCTGAATTAACATGTGATCAGTCTGTAAATTCTGACAGTGCAGTTTTCTGTCCTGTGGTTATGTATTTCTTACTAAACTAAATCATAACTCCAGCTTTAAATTCACGCTGTTAAATATTCAGAAACAAATATAAGTAAGCCATTCATATTAGATTGAGCCCTCTTAAAATGTTAATACTATGGCGTTAGCAAAACATTGTTTGTGAAATCACACACTTCACTTTTTAGTTGTGCTCATCATTTTTGTGGCCCTGGCCAGTTGTTTCAGTATAACAATCTTTTAAGTAAAAGCTGTTGTGCTGTATTTAATGTTGGTCTTTGTGCTTTTATAAGGTGAGACATGAGCCACATTTAACACGACAATAACCGACATCATTTAACGTTTTTAATGCTCTACATCGTTTCCTTTTTCCCGCTCAGTGTCTCCATCCATGTGAAAAACTTCTTCACTCAGAGTTCCTGCCATTTCACTGCAATGTAAACACACACACACCACATTCTGCTTTGGACGATGATTCTGCTCTGTAATGTTCACTACATGATTATTTATATTAGACATTTATCTCATAACCCTGCTAACAGCAAACGAACTCAAAATGTGGGCTAATGTTCTCTCAAAGTTATCCAAAATGTTGCTTCAACAACATTAATAGTTTTTTTTAACATTATATATCATATATTAAAAATGTTATTCTTAAGTTGTTAGTGGAACATTTTAAAAATTAAAACATTAAATAAAAACATTGAAATGTTTGAATATGTTAAAAAATAGATGTTTTGAACGTTCCTGGAACATTCAAAATAACATTTTTAATGTTTTTGTTAATGGAAACATTAGGGAAACATTCTTACAACCTACAATTGTTAGCTGGGTCTGTACTATTGTACCAGCTGGGTCTGCAAGATTTAGACTCGCCAGTTGCACAAAAACACACAACATGTACAAATGTGGCAGTTCAGAGGTTTATGTGGGTGAAGACAAATACCCATAATTGTGATGTCGTGTTTCTGAGAAAGCGAGTATATAAAGTTGAAGGTCCAGCTGTGACTGTTTGTTTGTCTTTGGTCTGTGTGCCAGGCTCTGACCCACTACACTGACAGACAGGCGAGGCCGGTGGACGCCCGCATGTCGTGGCCATGAGAGATATATGATTCTGTGAACCCCGGTTCACATCAAGTCGTGCTGCGTCGCTCTCAGATCAGCCATGTGTTCATCATCGCTGCGCCCCTCCACTGCCAACACGTGGGTGTTTCCGCTCGCTGTAGTCAAGATGTGTGTATTAGTTTTTCCTTATTGCTCGTGACATTTACAGTCTCTGTGAAATGCTGCATTTTATGATGTCATTGTTCAGGTTCCTGTAAGCCTGTGAGGTGACTGGCACTTTGACGATCAAACACAGAGTCGTGTACAGTATATCGAGCCGTTTCAGCCCTGTTTCTCAAACTGCTAGAGGCACACAATAGAGATTCCACTAATATCCTTAAAAACAGCGTTTTTCAGATGCCTACTATAGTGAAAGCATGTTGTTTTAACCTTTTATAATATATAACTTTAAACAAATGTCAAGTACTTGCGTAAATCTTTACGCATCAATAAAATATTATTGACCTTTAATCAGGAAAGCTAAATTTGCCATAGCATGTCATCAAATATGATTAAATATATATGAGTTACCATCATTGGATAACTAATTCAATATGATTAAAGCTGCAGTATCCATAACTTTTGCCTTGCTACTGCCATATCTGTTTGAAACATCAAATTGCAGGTTACTTTACCTTCTTTTATTTATGTATGTTGAAGTCAAATGAAGCCAAACTGACATTTCCCGGGAAATCGGACTGACAGCTCAAATTATAAATCATTATTATAAACTTAGTGTTGTGAATCAGGGTACGATAAGGAGCTTGTGTTGAACACTGATCTGTTATGTACATGCTCAGTAACTGACTTGTTTATATTAAAGTTACAGGTTAACAGAGTTACATTTACAATTGCAGCTTTGAGAAAAGTAAATAAATTTGATGCCGCCTAAATTAAAAAAATGTGAGTATACATTGTGCAATTTTACTGTACTTTAGCCTCAATGTCTGAGTTAACACTTGTGAAAACCAGAGATGATAAAAATGACCTTATTGATTTTACTCATAATAAATGGTTTATAGGGAGAAATAATTAGCTCTTAAATGCTCACATGGGCGTCTCATTCCCACTTTGTGGCCGTGATCATTTAAACTAATGACCTCAGTTGTCAGAGCCAGTAATTTCATCACAGACTTCAGATGACGTGCTCATTTAATATGGAGAATTAATTAAAGTCTCATAATTATCCATTCTATTAATTACATTTGTCAAAATTTGAATCTGAATGAGCGTCACGTTTTTACAGACCCTTTTATATACATATATATCAGTGGGAAGATAAAGGAGTTAAAAACAACCCAGCTAACAATTTTAGGTTGTGAAAACATTTCCCTAACGTTTCCATTAAGTTATTAAAATGTTAAAAAAGTTATTTTGTAAGTTCTAGGAACATCCAATGTTATTGCTTGGTTATAAGAAAATTATTCAAACATTTTTTTAATTCTGTAACGTTTTTAAAACATTCCACTAACAACTTAAGAATAATGTTTATCATATGTGTTTGATATATAACGTTAAAAAAGTTTTGTTACTGCAGGAATGTTTTTTTAATAACTTTGAGAGAACTTTTAGAGAACATTAGCCCTGTTAGCTGGGTAGACAGGCTGTTTGTCACTCATACACAGGACGGTCAAATGAATGAGTGCAGTGAATTCAAACACAGGGAAATAGCCTCTGTTCTGGGAACAGCTGTAATCGGTTTCTCTTTATCATTCGTCCAGAATGACACAGTTTAATGTTGCTGGCCGTTTGGAAGGAGTCAGGGACTCCGCCGCTCAGAATTCCAGGGTAAAACTAAATGAAGATGTTTAGTGACAGGCTAATGAACAAATGGGCCCTCTTGATTTAACCTTGATGAATGGTTCAGTCAGGTGTTTTCAATAACGACAATAAGCACTGCGAGCCACAGAGCCACTGATACTGATATAATGCATTATTAGACCATTAGAGACTGGGCACGGGAGACCACTTACGCACTGCCCTATCAATAACGCTGCAGCCCAGTCTGCATTTAGGCCCGGGGAATTAGTCATACTCATATTCTATTTAATAAAAAATCACAAGAAGACGCATAAAGAATCTCATTACATTTTAACAGGGTTACAGTAACCCTGGAGGACCGCGGCTTTAATTTTCATAAGAGCATCTATTCTTCAATTATGTCAAGCAGAGAAAATGTAAATGGCAAATGGAATGCTAACAATATCTCTACAAGTGCATTGGCAGATAGAAGCCCTGGGTTCAGATGGAGAGGGATGGCGCAGCGTTCACATGCGGCTGTGTGTAAAGATTTTTTTAAGAGAGAGAGGACAGCGTAGGAGAAAAGTGCAGAATATAATGTTTGCTGAGCTGTCTGTAGTTAACTGCAGACACCTAAAGTGATCAGAATATGCTTTCATACACTCCATAAAGAACCTTTAACATGTAAGAACCTTTCTGTTTCACAAGAGGTTCTTTGTAGTGGATAAAGGTTCTTTAGACTATACAAAGGTAAGAAAGAAATGGCTCTTAAAAGCCAACCTGACTGAATGGTCCTTTGGGGAACCAAAAAATGGTTCTTCTATGGCATCACTGCGAAGAACCTATTGTAGCATGTTTTTTAAGAGTGTAGATGTAAAACATGAAATAAATCGACACTGCCTGAGTATTGTAAAAAAGTTTGAAAGAAGTGCACACGTGAAAAATATGTCAGGAAATTTGTGCCACACTTTTTAACAATATTACATGTTGTGTTCAATGGACCAGAAGGCAGGTAGGTGTTTAAAAGATGTATCCAAACATGGAGCCAGCAGGCGTGAGAGAAAGAGGTGTCAGCCTATGTCTCTCACCCCCACACTGCAGCGCTCACCCCCGTGTCAGTAGCTGTATTGGCATGTGGCTATCAGCAGCAGTGCTGCGGGCCTCTATAATAATAAACTGCTAATTGAAAGGCTCTCAGAGCAGGACTGTTAGCAGGGAGTCGAGCTGCTGAAAGATGACTGCAGCACGCCGGCCTGCTCAGCTGCTGAAAGATCCTGTTACACTTCTGCTCTCTACCTGTGAGCCATGTTAATACAAACCTCTGCTCTCACTTTCTCACTTTCTTCAGCCACCGACACCACAAATGAGCTTTACTGTCAGCTTCAGGTTTTCACACACAAACCCTAACTCAGTAAATTCAGACTCACAAACACATTCTTCATTAATATTTCAGCCTCAAAGTGTAAACAAACTTGAATGTGTGAGATTACTTTTATATTTTATGACTTAGATTATCATGTACTGTATTGCCAAAGTTTGAGAAATTAATCCATAATCCTGCAGCAGATTCTATAAAGCGAATCTCACAAAACCCGTACTCTACATATAAACATACTTTGTATGTTTATGCATTTTGTATGTGTACAGGAAGTACACAAGAACTCTTGAGCAGAGCCAGCAGTAACAAACAAGGTAACAACAAAAATAGATTGTAGAATATTTTCATGACAACTAAGGATAATTTCCCCCTACGTTTTATTACTGTAATGGAAAAAGAAATAACATACCTGTATATTTTGTCAATTATATTTATTTATTGTTTATATTTATACATCATAGTAGCATTAGTATCTACTGTATAATAGAAAATACAATTATATTTCTGGTGAATTTGGGCTGTCCTGGGCATGTTTTTGTAAGAGTTCTGCCACCCGCCTGAGCGGTTCCTCTGCATGTGCCGGCCCTTTAATACCTTCAGAACAAGAGACGCGTGTCACGCAGCCATGCAGAAAGTGCAGAATCTTTAAATACATACAGAGGAAGGAAAGATCCAAACATCCGGGTGTTGACAAATTCAAGATCATCTTAAGTCCTGCACCTTCATTACAGTAATTGGCTTTCTAGATTTCTATCTGTAGACAATCAGGTTTGTCTTTGAGTAAGAAGCTTAGAGGATATATTTCCCATAATTAGCTGCTGGTTGCAGAAGACAGAAAGGCAGGATAAGAGGTCATTGGCTGGATTATATTTCCTGGGTCAGATGATGTCGGTCAATACAGATTTGTTGTTGTTTTCTTTGTTGATCAACCTGCTTGGTCTATTTGATGAAGTGGACTAAGACAGTCATTCTAGTTAAAGGTTGGACTGAATGCAATGATTGCGTCTTTTACAGAAACATTTAGACCACTTTACTTAGTGATTGCTATCAGGATGTAAAGAGACTTTCAACCAGCATAAAACAATTATTCCGCAAAAAAAATCACCTACTCTGCCTTTAAGCTAGACAGGGACATGTCAGCATGCCATGCTCAGGACCAGCAGATAAAACACAATATAATGGTGTTCATCTTACACTCCTTTCTTTCATCTTAACAAAGAAACTCAACCTGTTTCTGTTTGTCCACTACATCCAATTACTTAATCTGTTGCATTAACTAAACCGGTGCAACTGCAGCTTTACAGAAAGACTTCTGTGTATTGTGTTGAGCTTGAATAAGAAGACATCTAGCCGCAGTAATTGTAAAACAGACCTGCTGCGTCTCAGCTGCCATATGTGTTTCTGTGTGTGCTGGGGAGGAGCCGTTTCAACAAATAATATTGTCACAGACGGGTGACAGAAATATCTTTGCTTTTGCTGCATTAAGCCCAAGTTATGCTGGTCTCTCCCAGTAATTATCCTGTCTCAGAAAGCCGCTTGCAGTTCACTTCTCTTAACACTTACACTCACTGATGACCTGTGGCATGAGCTGTCACATGCTGGTGTGTTCTGCACAGCAGTCTAATCATATGGAAGAGATGATCACAGGGCAGGATATTCGCTGAACAGGGCCAAAGGAAACAATCTCACTGCGCTGGATCAATCATGTCCGACCACATCTTACCCACAAAATGCTTTTGATACCGTTTTGACGAAATGCTGGACTGAAAGGGGCCTGTATGAAGTGCTGCAGATCATTGTGGTACATACAGTAACATTACGTTCCTAGTTTAGATGAGTTACAGCAGTAAATGCACAGTAACTGTTTGATTATTTCAATTATGACTCTTATGTACATGTGTGTGTTATTTCTCTACCACTATAATGCCACTGAACTGAATTACAAAAATGTGCAAGACACTTACCTCGCCTGCGACTGAACAGTGGAACAGATAGAGGAACTTAAAGCTTCAGTCTGTAACTTTTGCCCCTCTACTGCCATCTCTGTTTATATAAAATTGCAGGTTACTTTATGTACTTTACATCTGCAATTATAAATCGTTATTGTACGCTTACTTTTGCAAATGTGTGTAAGCTTAGGAGGTTGTTTTGAACATTGATCTGTTATGTACTTGCTCAAAAACTGATTTTGTTCATTTTTTATGAACAAGTTATGGATTGCAACTTAAATCTAGGAATAGCATACCTACCTCTGCATATTAAGCTGGGAAAGAAAACAATGTGTATAATAGCTCAGTTTAACACAATATAGTTTTATATATTTAAGGACATGCTGCTTTACAAAACATCTTTTTCCTTTCACGTGAAGTCCCATAATAATCCTGATGTGTATCCTGAGGATAAAGCAGGAAGAATGGAGTGATATCAACACAGGGATCACCTTACAGAGCGGCAGGTGACTGTAAGAGGAGAGATCTGTTTATAATCCTGACAGCACTGTATTAAGACTGAAGTAAGAGCAGGTGTGCTTGTATATCCAAGAGATATAAACTTGGATATACAAGCAGTATATCAAAGAAACAGTCCAAAATAGCTGAAAACGGATTTGAACTGGAACACAATTTTCATTTTTGTGTGATCTATTTGTTTAATTTCATTTGTGCAGTTAGACGCTTTTATCCAAAGTGACTTACGGTGCATTCCAGATATACATTTGATCAGTATGTGCGTTCCCCGGGACCTTTGCAATTCCTATAAACCATCTTACATTTCTTGGTTTAGCCTTGTTGGTTTAATAATCAAATACATTATACATAAAACACGTCACAAAGGGAATCAGGCCCAGCCGACGTTTCTTCTGTGGTGTACAGACAGCTGATAAACTCTCACTTTGATTGATGCTCTGTTCTTTGAGATAAATGGCATCTGCAGGACCTCAGGAGGGATGTAATTGGATTGCTTTCCAGAGAATACTAATGAGGCATAATGTTGAGATAACAGAAGCTCCGAGAGTAAGTTCACTTGTTATAGTGATGTCAAATTTATGATATATTTTCTAAAACTTTTGAATTGGACTTTAGCAAACATTAAACTCTAGCACAGAGAGGGAACGAGCGAGCTCAGTGCCAGTTTTCACTGTCCCATGGTTACACTGGCATGCCTTTAGTCCATCTGCGAGATATTTGTGTGGAGTTCTGGAGAGCCGACGGGACCCTGAAAACTCTTTACATAAACATTGATCCCTGATTCACCCTTTCATACATGTTAAATAATAATGCATTTTATGATAACTGATTCCTGATTGAACCCAGCATGTTCTCACTTTCTCAGACTGATTTCTCAGAGAAGATTAAATGTACAAGAACAAAATAATTCATATATAATTCACATTAAATGTGTTTATTCTGAAACAGAATAAACATTTTACTATACAAATATTAGCAAATATTACATGATTTGTTGTGTATGTAGTTATCTATCTGCAGTATGCATGATAAAACGGGGCTTTTTCATAGCTCAGCCCGTAACTTATTAAAACTTGTGTACATTGCACTTAAATAAACAGTCTTTAGTTGTATTTGCTTGTTGGCTTTCATGACGGGCCAAGCATTCTGGCAGCCGGACGGTCTGGACAGGAGGTGTCATCAGCTACCAGCAGAACCGCCGCTCTCACCCTCCCAACGGCCCAGATTTCAGCTATGTTTGGTCAAAAAACAAATTCCCTCAGTGTGGCCACAAGCTGTGCTAACACCACAGACATTTTCAATGGCACCTCTAAGTATAACTTTCAGGACTGACCTGCAGTCTAGTTTTTGTGTTTAGGTTATGTCCAGCATCAGGGTTTCATGTGAGGCTGAGAAGGGTGACGGTGAGATCAGTACAAAGACAGACAATAGTGCATGGCCTGACATCTGAATGCATCTGATGTTTTGGAGATGAAGAGAAGCGGTTGTGACATCAGCATCAGAAAAGAGATCAGCCCTGATTCTCATCTCCAAACAAAACTCATCATTTCTTTAACCTCTGCAGGAACTATCATCCAAGTTATTGTGCTTCTGTCAAACAGTCACACAGTAAACTCACCACTTACATATACTGTGGCTCCCAAAAATATTTGGATACTTGGAAAACCACCCTGGAAAATGTCTGGATTTGATTGCATTATACACAAATGATGCTCAACAACTGATCAGAAATAACCGGTGCCAAAAATTGTTATTATTTATCAATACTTCTCTTTAAAAAAAGTTTCATTCTTAAAGCATTTAAATGTTTTCAGTGTGTGACTTCATTCTTTAAATGCGTTTTGGTCTGACTGTACTGCTACAAATATCTGGAGAAGTTTTTAATATGAAATGTTAATCATTTTAATAAGGTAACACCACATAAATGCTTTTCTACGGCAGCTATAAAGCGCTTTTGCTGGACGACAGCGACGCCAAGCGGTGCGTCTCAAAACTTCATCCTGAGTCTAAATGATCTACATCTGTAGTAAAGTAATAAGCAAGTAATAATAAGTCATCTGTTTAGATTATTGCACATTAAAAGGGCACATTTGTGTTTTAAAACATACAATATGCGTGTATGTTGCATTTTTTACAGCATAAACAACAACATCATCAGCCGAACATCTGAGTGAAGTGTGAAAAATCAGCTTCAGTTTCTCTCAGAAGGATCTGCTGATGATCCACGGTTTCCAGCATGATCTTCATCCATAAAATCCCACACATGTATAAACACTGGAAAAGTGGCCAAAAGTATGTTTTTCCACCCAAACAGCTCTTATTCGTGTTAAATCGTCGCATTTGTTTGTTTTAATGTGTGATGTTACGATACGAGCGTCTTGAAATGAACTTCTCCCGATGCTTTTCAGATGCAGGAGCTTCATTTCTTTATATCAGTCTTTACATCCTCCTCTCATCTTCAGGCGTCGCCATGGTTACTCCTCCCCGCCGTGGAGCGTCGCGTCCAGACGGGGGCGTCGCGTCAACCAGCCTCAAAAAACTGATCTGAGTTCAGCAGCACACGCGTTTATCTTTCATGTGAAAGCATGGTAGTAAAAACGAGGAAATCCAACGCCAGGGACCACAGCTACGAGGACCGGAGCCAGGCCGTGCCCGGGAGGACCAGGCGGGGAAAAGATGGAAAAGCCTCGACTTTCCAGAGTAAAAACGGGATGTTTCCTGGCTCGATGAGCAGCAGACCGGGTCCGAGTCCGTCCGGTTTCACCAGAGGAGCGACGGGGCTGATCCTGGGTCAGCTTGCGCTTATTAGCCGCTAGCCGGCTAACGGTTTTGAGATTAGCATGTAGCACGTCGTTCGTGTCGGTAATATAACGCGGATGTCGGTAAACACAAACCCGGTCCGGGATTCACGTTTACATGGTTGAATTGGGTCTCAATAGCCCGAACCGGCGGTCTGGGGACACGTATTAACTGTTCGTGCTAGTAACCCATCGCGTTTAATGCGGTTCGCTTCGGTCCGTAGCCGGTTGCCAAGCCTCGTACTTCGGTTCAGAGAGCTGCAGTCGTGTAGTTAATACTATTATTATTATTATTATTATTATTATTATTAATTAATTTAATGACGCGATGGTTAAAACGATAGCGCAAAGTTATTGGTGAAGTTGTGGCGCGTCACGTGACTGTCGGGTCGGATGAGTCGCATGTTAACTGTGTGTTTCTCTCCGCAGCGCTTGTTGTGGGACTTTTGCACTGGTAAGCAGCTTCAGATCGCTTTCTTCTCACCTTTCTGTTTCACACACACTAAACATCTGCTTTGTGACTGCAGGTACCACCTCTTCTGTCTGTTTGAAAATGACAGACACTTCTCACACATGTCATCGCTGGAGAAGGAGATGGCTTTTCGGACAGAGATGGTCATTACTGCTTTCTGTTACTTCAGTGTGTGTTTACGTATGATCTGTCACATATGTTGACCGCCTGCCCGTCCTGTGTCGCCGTGCGCAGTTGGGATGCATTTGCGTAAATGTTCTCTTTGGCTTTAGATGGTGATCTCAATGGTGTTTTGTTTTCGTAGGGATTGTATTATTCATATTTCAAAACCATCATTGAAGCTCCGTCCTTCATGGATGGTCTTCACATGATTATGAACGACAGACTCACTGAATATCCTCTGATCATAAACACTCTGAAGAGGTTCAACTTGTACCCCGAGGTGAGATGTGTTTTAATCTCATTCTGTCTCTTTTTGTCACGCCGCAGTGTTTGCCTGAGCTCAAATGTCTTTTCTGTACTGTAGGTGGTCTTGGCCAGCTGGTACAGAGTATACACTAACACAATGGATGCCTTAGGATTCCCCACCAAGTTGTGTTGGACCATCAACAGAGGGGAGGGACTAGCAGCAGTGGAGAGCTGTGAAGGTATTACAGAAGCTTTTCTGGACCCAAATATTCTCCTAAGACTTAATTTTAAACAACAGCATGAGATGGATTAGCTGTTATGAATCCAAAAAGTATCTCCTGTAATGAATCATGTTGTCTTTGATGGTAGAGTCTCCAGACAGACTCGTATCATTTGCATTTTTGTTGTGATATGATTTAAACGCATGCTTTATAAATAGTCTGGGAGGAAGTATTCACACTTATCACATCAGCAAAGTGCCAGCACAGATCTGTTAACATGATAAAATGCTTTTCGAGTGAAGACAGGAAGCATCATATACGATCACTGACCACTGTCTTCTCAGGTTTGGGGGATCCTGCCTATTTTTATGTCACGTTTGTCTTCCTCTTAAATGGAGCAATGATGAGTCTGTTCTTCATTTATGGCACATATCTGAGGTAATGACGCACATGATGTCCTACATTTAACATCTCAAAGGAGAACCATGTACAGTAATGTACTGTAATACTATGATCAGTACTGTAAGAAAAAGTCTTTGTCATGGATTTGCAGTCGTTTTGGTTTTAAAGCTGCAATCCGTAACTTTCTTTTGGTTAAAAATGACCATGACAGATCAGTGTTTAACACGATCTCCTTAAATGATTTATAATTTGAGCTGTCAGGTTCAGTTGTGCAGGAAGTCCGTATGTAAACAGACAGAAGATCCGGCTACTATATCACATGTCTGGATACTGTAGATGCTGCAGCGTTTGTAGTTTGTTCTTACAGCACTTGTTTAGTATTTAAACTTGTCATCCACGTTAAGAAATTAACTCTGCAAGTACCCAAGTTTCAAACACAGATGGCGGTAGAGAGGCAAAAGTGACAGCTTTAAAGGTGGAGTTGAGCTTTACATTGCATTATCAGTTTGTGTTTTATTACAGTGGCAGTCGACTGGGCGGTGCTGTCACAGTTCTGTGTTTCTTCTTCAACCACGGAGAGGTAATGTACATTTTTGCAGATCTCAGATTTGCAGCCTGTTGCAGTATTAAGAGGTTTGTATGTGTGTTGTAACCCCAGAGCACACGAGTGATGTGGACCCCTCCCCTCAGAGAGAGCTTCTCGTACCCCTTCCTGGTTCTGCAGATGCTCCTGCTCACACACATCCTGCGGTAACTTCCTTCTCCATTCATCACAGTTACTGTAATTATTGAATCATACTGTAATTTATTTTTTAGCTCATGTTTACAGAGATTGTTATTTGAGATGCTTAGGGTCATTTGAATCTTGTTTTTAAAGTTAGGAATGCTTATGAATGTCATATGAAGAACATGTGCAATAATACCATGTTTTCTATGTATCTTATATTTTCTCTGATTTTGTCTTTTCTTCTTTATTTCTGTACTTTTTCCCATGTCTCAAATAATTTTTTTAAAATGTTTTTTTTTTTTAAACTGCTTTAAAATGACGCAAAATTATGAAAACCACCATATAAATAAATAAAACTTGATACTTAAAGTTGTTAATGAAAGCACATCAGCTGTATGACTGCAAACCATGACGTTAAACATAAAATCCAAGTATATAAATTATTATATTTCCTGTATGTCCACAATTGTTTCTCTGCAATTTTCTATTGTGTTTGTGTTGATATTTATGGTACTTACCAGTAAAGGTTTCATATTTAGATAAGTCTGTTATTTAATCTCTTTGTTGTTGTGGATTTTAAAGGACAAGGAACCCGTGCAGAAATACCATGATGGCTTTGGGCATCTCCAATGTGTTCTTCATGCTGCCCTGGCAGTTCGCACAGTTCGTCTTACTTACCCAGGTGAGTGATAGATGAGAGGAAAAATAAACGTAACCAGAACCAGTTAACCTGAACGTATCTCACACCTCTGTTCTGTCTAAATCCTGATGTATGAAGTAGCCATAAGACAAGCAGCCCATTATAACTTTATTTCAGTGTTATTGACTTGAGTATTTATTTGCTCATTTGAGCTTGATTATTACATTAGAAGTTCATAACATAATTCACAAAAAGTGATAAGTGATGGAAATGTATATTTGTCTAATAATGGTCTTACTGCCAGTAGCAAATGTATTATAGAGAAGTCTAACGTGGTACAGGAATTTACTGTGTTAACATTCTCAGCTTTATGTGTAATGGAACAGAAAGTGACAGTGTTGATGTGTTTTACAGGTGGCTTCTCTGTTTGCTTCATATATTCTGGGATATCTGAGCCCTCTGAAAATGCAGTCCCTCCTAGTCACACACATGGTAATCTGTGGATTTAACAACAGTATACACTAAAACAACAAGTCAGGCATCAGTAGGAATTAATATGATGTTTTATGGCTGTGTTCACGTGTTCATTTTGTTATAATTTGCTGGAGAACTGACCAGAGTTCCTCCTCACAGATCTCTTTGGCCGTCTGTTTTCTTCTGATGTTTGGGAACTCCATGCTGCTGACATCTTTTTATGCCTCCTCACTGCTCTCCATCTGGGTGAGTCTGACAGATGGACTTCATGTTTCTAAGGGTGTCAGAGGCTGGTATGATGAACGTTGCTCTATGAAGACATGTAATTTTGCAGAGAAAATGTGTTTGAGGTTTAAATTATTTTTTACATATACACGATTTTCCTCAGCTTTGCAGATATCACTGTACTCAAATGTGCCAGTTCATACAAATAACTGAGCACAGATAGACCAAATAAGTACATGAGACTAAGTACAAATCCAGGGGGATGAAAATGCTTTTAATCATACTGTGAATCTGCTCTTGTTTCAGGGCATTATTGCTCTCAGGGATTGTTTTGTGGCTACACTGAAACCCGGGCTCCTCACATGGGTAAGAGAACAGCCATTACTGACTGATGCATCATGGGAAATGTGCTGTGAATTGTGTCACGTCTCATTTTGTTGTTGTTTTCTGTTACTGTAGCTCGCACAGTGTCTTGTGTGGGTGGTCTCCACCGTCATTCTGAAGTTCATGCTCTCAGTGATTTTCGGGGCTTCAGATGATGTGAGTGTTAACCATGCATGCTGTTTTCTCTAGCTGTGAGCATCAGTTTGCTTTAGCCCAAGGAGTCCATTCAACATTTATGTTGTTTTAGGCTCATATAAGCAGTCTCATCAAATCCAAGTTCACGAGCTACAGAGACTTCGACACCATGATGTACACATGTGCAGCAGAGTTTGACTTCATTGAAGCAGAGGTAGGTCATGTGATCTGTCTCATGTTTTATTCGATTTTCTCCATTCGATCAGTCACCACTTTCCTTCAGACTTTCTTCACTGTATATAATGCATGTTTTCAGACTCTTGTCCGGTACATCAAAACTTTGCTGCTTCCAGTTAACATGGTGATTGTGGGTTTCATCGCTGGAAGGGTGAGTTGATATTGGTTAGATAATCAGAGTTAAACAAGTATCTCAAAAACTGCAAGTTTGGTGTCTAATGTTAATTTGGAGCTAATGTGTCTTTTTTAAGAAATGGCAACCATCTTGTCCTCATACTAAAGTTCTTCCTCTTCCTGACTACAGATTATACGAGACGTTATTATGTTTCTCAGAAACGGAAAAACAGATAAATCAGAAGATGATGAAACAGAGCAGTGAGTTTTTATATTTACCATCCTACATGTTGGTTATTTTACATACACAGTTTTCAGGTGCAGAAAATGGGAATAAACAACAATCAACAACAATTTCAGATGAACAAAAATAAACATTCATTTACAAACAAACTATTCATTTACATTTGAGCATTCAGCAGAAGTGTTATCCAAATCGACTTACAAAAGTGAGGAGTACAACGAAATCTCATTCTAAAAATAAATAACACGAGCAGAGCTAGAGACAGCACTTCAACAATTGTGAGAACAACACATGCTACAAGAGGGAAACAGAAAGAGGATTTCAGTTGTTTCTTGAAAGTCGGGAGTGATGCGGCTGTAACACTAATAAAGAAAAGTGTACATTTTATAAAGAAACATTTCTATGCTGGTGAATGGTGGAAGTTCTTTGATTAAAAATAAAGTTGTTGAGTGTTTTTGTTGGATAGTAATGAGTACAGTCTCATCATTTCTTTTCTTTTGTGTTTCAGGACACAGATCTTGGCAAAGAGTGTGGTAAGACCCTGTGATTTGTTTTTTAAATAAGAAGAGTTTTTCTCAGTAGCTCTTAAGGAACTTGTTCTCATAGAGTAATAGCTGATGTAACAGAGGGTGTTTCTCTGACTGCTTGTGTCTGTTGTGTGTTCAGCTGGTGTATCACAGTCTGCAGCTGTTGGCATTCGCAGTGTTGGCTGTTCTCATCATGAGACTGAAACTCTTCCTCACTCCTCACATGTGTATCATGTCCTGTTTAATCTGCTCCCGACAGGTGACAACCACCTGCACACACTCATTCCTTCACAACATCACATTAATGATTCAGAAACAAGCTTATCAAACAGAAGGTGTCACTCTGAGTTTTCACTGACGACTTTGTTGGCTTTTTGACTGCAGTTATTTGGCTGGATTGGAGAGAAGTTTAAACTTCAGATGATCGTTGTCGCGATAATGTCCATGATGGCGATTCAAGGAGTCGCCAACCTGCAGAGTCAGTGGAGCATCATCGGAGAATTCAGTAACTTTCCACAAGAGGAGCTTCTGGAGTGGATCAAAGACCACACCAGTCCCAGTGAGACTTTCTGTCATGTGACAAGCACACAATTCACCTTTCAGAAGTAACTGCAAAATTAAATCACAACAGTGTGGCGTTTCTGTGTTGTTAACACAACTAAACAAAATATTACTGTTTTCCAACAGGTTTCCCAAACACATTGTATTTTAAATGAATGTGATGGCTGTCTGATCTCTGCATTCATTTACTCTGGTGTGTGATGTGTTTTGGCAGACGCTGTGTTTGCTGGTGCTATGCCCACCATGGCGAGTATAAAACTGTCCACGCGCCGAGCCATCGTGAATCACCCACACTATGAAGATGCAGGACTGAGGTAGAACCATCTCTCCATCTGCTTCACTCACAATAATGGTGTTACTGATAATGTTTGATTATTATGGATGTTCCTGCAGCACTGTCATTTGCCTGCTGTAGAGACAAAGTGTGTGATTTTTGCCTTTATCATTCAGAGAAAGAACAAAGATGGTGTACGCCATGTACAGCCGCAAGCCAGCCGAGGCGGTGAAGAGGAACTTAATAAAGCTGAAGGTGGATTACTTCATCCTGGAGGACTCGTGGTGCACCAGGCGGACCAAGTACATGCATCGTCTTTTTGAGGACTTGTCATAAAAACACATCCATTTAAAGCTGCAGTCTGTAACTTTTTTTGGGTTAAAATGAATAAAAATCAGTTGTTGTTGAGCAAATACAACAGATCAGTGTCAAAACGGTCTTCTTAACTTACCCTGATTCACAGCGGTAAGTTCATAATAATGATTTATAATTTGAGATGTTGGGTCTGATTTCCTGGGAAATGTCAGTTTGACTTGTTTATGTCATGTCTGTAAACAGAAAGAAGATCTGGCTACTAAATCGTGTGTGCTGGAATGGTGGAGCGTTTGTGTCTTGTTCTTACAGCAGTTGTTCAGAATTTAAACTTGTCATCCATGTTAAGAAAGTAGCTCTGCATTTAACTTGCGATTTTATGCTTTAAACAGAGATGACGATAGAAATGCAAAAGTTACAGATTGCAGCTTTAACTGAAACGTGAGTTAAGTTATTTCTTCATCTCGCATGTATTTCTCCGTTTCTCTCAGGCCCGGCTGCAGCATGCCGGAGATCTGGGATGTGGAAGACCCTCAGAATGCCGGGAAGGTGCCGCTCTGCACCCTGATGGCCAGAGACTCTCGTCCTCACTTCTCCACTGTCTTTCACAACAGCATTTTCAAAGTCCTCAGAGTTCCCAAAACAACGAAGGATATCAGATAACAGCAGTTCACTCACTCAGAAAGTGTTAGACCCTGTTGTTTCTCTGTCTTTGATACGTGTGTGTATATACACAGCAGTGATTATTTTTGTACAGGTCAGCCCTGTTTTTCTTGAGCTCTGCTTCTGCCACTTTAGAATCTGTGTTGTTTTGTTAAGCTGTAACAGATATTTGAGCTGTGGTGAGTGAGAGTCGATCAGTATTGAATCTCCTGTATCCATCTACTTGATGAAATGTGTTTAATCTGGATGACTGTGATCTTTGTCCTTCAGTATGCTGCTGTTTTGTGCGGTCCAGATGTTTTTTACAGATGGAAAGATTTCAGAATTGTTTACCATAATTGTCTTGCTTTTTATACCTTGTTTTTTATTTCAGCTGTTTTAGGCCTGATGTGTGGAAGTGTTGGACTCCTGTTGTTGTAAAGTTTTAACATTTGTTTTTTGGAAGATGCTGTTTTACCAAAGTGAACTACAACAATTAAATATATATCTATGCTTTGAGGGGCGATTATGAAACCATTTATAGTGTTATTTTTTTAACCTGCCAACTCCGTTTTATTGTTCAGTGTGAAATAAATAGTTTGTTACCCTTCTCTGTTATTTTTAGGTACAAAAGTTTTAGGTACAAAAATCATGGTCATGGTTTTCTGTTATTGGAAGGCATGTTGTCATGAAATAATCATTTAAAACTTTTGGTTTTGAAGATAATGCCAAGCACAGATGTATGTTTCAGCTGTATATACTTTCATTCTGTAACATTTCAGTGTCATGTTTTCTGTACTGAGGTTTATTACCAGTGTTCAGTGTTGTTCTCATCCGGCCTGTTTTAATGATAATAATCACACTGAGGGACTGCATTCACTGCCGTAGGTGTTAATTTTAATGTTCTGTTGGAAGTGTCCTGAACATTTAATTGAGCTTTGATTGTACATGTTCACCGTCCTCAGGAACTCATTTTTTATCTTAAGATTTAGCTCTACAGAAGAGAACTCTTGATATGTTTGTATTTTCCTGCTTTATATCTTTCACTGGTTAAATGTTAATTTGACCATTGTATGTTTTTGAAGTTGATCATTTCTACTGATTTGAATGACACTTTTTAGAGATAAGGATTGAACGGGCTTGTAGAATCCCTGTCCCTGTTGTTTGTATATTGCTAATAAAATCAGATCTGTTCAATCAGGAAGACATTCTTTTCACTTCGTAAAAACTGTCATTACAGCGTCTGAATGAGCCGTGCTTACAGTTTCTGCTTAAGGATCAAATCCCACTTTTGACAAAAGGATTTTAGAGGCACAAGGTCATTTAAACTGTGTATATATATATATATATATATATATTATATATTAGATTTGACTTGAAATGGGCTATTTATGAACAAAAGACACACCAGAAACATTTGTTACTTTTCATAAACAAGTTTATCAACATTACCAAGACGACTCGCCGCTGTGTGTATACAGTATATATATTTATATTCTACAAATTTAAGTAGTCGGAGGTATTTCATTTTAAGTGTGGGATTTATGAACGTCTGTGTACCTTATTACTGAAAATTAAGAGCACGGGTGTAGTTTGTCTGCAGCCAAAATCAATCTGATAAATGCTACAAATTGTTAATAAACTTGAGTTGGTTTGGAGTTGGTCCTTTACCAGATGTAAAGTATATAAGAAAAATACAAAGAAAGTAAAAATGTCAACTCGGTTGTGATATAAATATCTTTTTTTAAACAAAATGAAAGGTGTGATAAAGTGGGGCTTGTATCATTTTTCATCCAGTGTAAAATTAAAAGGCAAGCTCATAAAAGAACAGGCAAAGGCGAGAACGTGTGCTCCCCAAACACCAAGATCATACAAACAACACAGCACGAGTGTGAGTGCAACAGCAGGCTCCTGAGACACTTCTATGGTCGATACATCAAATTGTTTTCAGGCCTACAGCTGTGATGGCAAGCCCACCTAAAGTGCACAAATAACAGACAACAGGAAAGAAATGAATGACCAACAACACTGCAGCCGCCCTGCTGCCCTCTGTGATTCTGACCGTCACATGACCCTTGATAAAATAATTGATTAACACAGTAAAAATCATAAGTACTAACAATACAAAATTCTATTTCATAACACTACACATAAGACAATGTAAACACATGAAAACACGGGGGAAACTGTAAAACAATCAGAAGCAAATTACATGGATCAAATATTTTTAGCAACAATGAGAAGATAAATTTATATCTTGTGTTTGTTGCCATTCTGTGCTGTATTCGTTTCATATTTCTTTTATTGAAGTATTAATCGATCTTTTATGTGATGCTCAAGAAATCAGTCAGTTTTTACTGCTGAAGTACATTAACACTTATTAAAAATGTGTCTGTCTGTAAAACAAATCTTAATCTGTCCTTCATTGAATGCAGAACAGTGGAAAGTCAGTCATCCAGCGGGTTTCTTCACCTCTGTCTGCAGCGAGACATACGTTTCTCATATGTGCATTTACTCCATTATAAAAAGCCTTTCAAACAGCATTTTGTTGCACTAAAACAGGTCATTTATCTAACGTCTAAGGTGGTACTATAAAAATGAGTGTAAAACTAATTCTAAAAGACTACGTCTTTAGATAAACAAAATACAAAACCTAACCAGTCTGGTTTTCTGTAATAATGTAATAATGTACCTTGTGGTGTTTATTCCTATTAAAAACACATTATACAAAATAAAAAGGGCTTGTTTGTGTGCTATTAAAACAGAAACTTAGACGAATGCCTGGAAGTCGTTTTGCAGACATCTATTGGGCTTGATTCAGGCAGGTTGGCAGGGCACATAAAACCAAGCAACACTTTTACAGGTTAAAGAGTCTGTCTGCTGTGTCTCATAATGGTGTCTCTGCATCCACATGCTTCTCTCCATCATCATCCTCCATATTGATTGTGATACTGGGTGTCTCACTGTGGAAAAAACAGATGAAGGACACACGTGAAAAATAAGAAATCAGTTCACTAAATAAAACGTTTTTCAGAAATACCAGCATGCTTCCCCAAATCACATTTGAAGATGCAAAAAACGATGTCAAACATCAGAAATAACAAAAGCATTTTTGTCAACCCAAAAACACAGTTCACAGTTTTTTCAACAGTGTAAAACCTGCTCACACGAAATTTCATCTATTACAAAAGTCAGATTTGTCAAATTAAACTATTTTAATTTATGTAATTCTCAAAAAGCACATTTTAAAATTCCACAACTGCCTGATTTCTTAATTAAAAAGGAAACAACTGATCATCCCAATATGACAGTTTAATATGAATTTAAGAGACCTGTCTATCAGTCCGTCTAGCTGACCTGTCTATCAGACCTGTCTATCTGATCTGTCTATCTGACCTGTCTATCAGATCTTTGATAATATCGGATCACTAAAACAAAATGAGAAACCTTCCACAAACAACATCAAACTCTGTGTTTAGTTTAACTGTTCGGTAACCAGAACACAAGCACACCTGCAAACAAACAGAAGACCAACCGCTCGGCATGAGGCTACACTGTCACATCTGTCTCACAGAAAACAAGTCTGATGAACTTACTAAAAACCCTTGAATAGACAATGACCAACACTGCTGTAATACAAATAAAAGCTTAATTTACACTATTAAAGAGTTTAATACAAGTATTATATATGTATTTGTGACCAGTGAACTATATCACCCACCTGACTTTAATAGTCTTTACAGGAAGGTTTAGATTATCACCATCATAAGGAATCTTGATATTGTCTTCTGCCTCCATCATGCGCTGAGCTTCCTGCATAGACAATTTCTGTTAATAGTAAATGTTGGCTGAAAAATTCTCAGGTAACATTTATAGAGGCAAAATGTGTATGTTAAGAAGAGCAGGTTAAGCTTCAGAAATACAGTACCTAAATATTATTTAATATTCATTTATTATTTACAATAAAAGTACAAATCATAAGTACACCAGAAATAGTCACAGCTATGTATCATGAAGAGAAGCTAATCAAAGCATATTAGGTTATACGAGAGGTACAGGCGAGTCCAGCCTAAAATTTGTTTAAATGTCCCCATATCTACGGCAGGAGTCTCCAATCCATGTTCCCGCAGGTCCACAGAACTGCAGAGTTTAGCTCTGACTTACTCCAACACACCTGCCTAATGTTTCTGTCCGTCCCAAAGATCTTGATTAGCTGCTTCAGGTGAGATTCATTAGAGCTGGAGATAAACTCTGCAGGTCTGTGGGCCTCGGCGGAGACCTCTGTCCTATAGCATATCTGTGTGTGTACCTCGTTTGCCTTTTTCTTCTTGTCGTCTTCCTTTTTCTTCTTGCTTTCTGGCATGAGATCATCCAGCCAGCTGAGCTCTCTCTTTGTGAAGCAGAAATCTAGAAGCTTCCGCACAAACACCAGAGCCAGAACCTAGAGGAGACGCATTCTGTGAGTAATCCACGAGTTAGAAAGATCAAACTGTGTTCATATAATACAGGATCTAAAACGCACCATCATGGGGAAGACCACCGCGGCCGCTGAAGCTTTGATGACCCACAGAAGCACCAGACAGGTGAGCTGAACAATCGTGAATATATGAACCTTCCACAGTGGCACGTATCTCAGATAGATCAGATCAGGCTGGTGCTTCGCAGGCATGCCAAACAGCTTAATCCGGTCAAAGAACTACAGACACACAAAACAACACTGCATTACAAACACACTGTCTTTGTTTTCATCACTTCTGTAGATATCCTCAAATGTGTTGCTGATTATAAAGCACACTAACCTGTATGCCTTTGAGGGAGGACACACCCATATAGAGAAACACACCGTACAAAACAGGCATGGGGATAAACTATAGGATTATCGAATATAATATAGAATTAGACACAATATAAATACAATATGCATATGCTATACATACATATATATACAATACTATATACAGTACAATACAATTCTATAATATTGAGTTATGCCTATTTTGCACTGACCCAGACCTTTTTCACACTGCTTTACCCTGAGTTATCTTGGTTATAAACCTCGCTTTTAACTCCAGGTAGAGTAACGTTTCACACCTGGAATTCAGAAGCGGGGTTAGCACCACATTTAAAAACCCTGGGGTTATGAAACCCTGCTTTGAAGCAGGGTTAGCACAGCTTTTGTAGGGTGTCAAACATGCAGTGTGAAATGAAGTGGGTTAGAGTGTTACAGAAACCCTTGACTGTTCACACTGCAAATACAAATGTTAATGCGTAATGTTAAACGTCATATCGTGAGGACCCAGGGCTAACTCTTAACCCCTGGTAAAGTCTGAGCAGTGTGAAACGTGACTCAGTTTAGTTGGGGTTTAGAATGACCCATGGTTAACTATTTCAAGTGTGAAAAGCCCTCAGTGATTCTGAGACAAAACGTCACCTTTAGAATAGACGTCATAAAGACAGATAGACCCATGAGTATGAAAATCAGGAGCCCTGTGACCCTCTGCTCATGGATGCCCAGGAATTTGGGCTGCTCTCCAGGGGCAGAGCATTCCGATTCCACCTTTAGACTGTTGACGTGAGAGATGGAGAGGACGGTGGCAGCAACAAACCAGGGCAAGCCCATCACAGAACACACGCCCAGCATCACGGCCACCACCAGAAGATCTAGATGATACCCACAGCCTTTCTGCAGGAGAACAGAACCATGAGCCCGGAGAACTTCCACAGCTCTGGAGGAGCAGATCGAGAACCGAACTGACCTTGAGTTTGTGTTCTTTACGGTTGATGATGACAGCAGTGATCTGTTGATCCATGAAGATCAGAATGGTGCACAACAGGGCGGGGATGGCCGCCGCTGGCAACGTCCACATGGGGTTTTCACCCAGAGGTGAGATCAGCCAGCCGCGGTTCTTAGAGGTGGGCTGTGGTCCAGAATACAATGTTATGTATTGTATTGAACATACGTTGTGATTATTTACAAAGATAACTACAGAAAGACAGAATTAACAGTAGCACATACTGTATACATCTTTACAGTAGAGCACTATGGATGACTTGTGTAAAACCTACTTTGCGTAAAAACGTTGGCTTTACAAAAACATGCACAAGAGAGGTTAAATCAACAGTAAAGGTCCAAGCTAAACGCCACTGGTTGATTTCTGTTTCATTTTTTCTTGCCAACAAATTTAAACAACTGCTGAAAGAAAAAGCTACAAACGCTGCATTATCTACAGTACCCGGACATGTGATATAGTAGCCAGATGTTCCTTCTGTTTACACACGTGACGTAACCACAAATCAAACTTACATTTCCTGGAAAATCAGAACCGACAGCCCAAATGATAAATTACTGTTGTACTTTATCATTTTATCTTTATCATGTAGCTTACCATTGTGAATCGTTATGGATCGCAAGTTTTAAATATAATTCTGTTAGCATGTTCTGTACCTCAAAAGTGTCTGGCACATGGAGTTTAGGAGATGGTACGCCCACCAGATAATCAACCAAGACCATGATCATGATGGTCAGAAAAACCGCAAAGTCGCTAATAGAGGAACGGACCTGCAGAGAACAGGAAGTAAACGTCACAGCGAGTAAATCGCACTGTATCTGCAGCGCATGTTTGGATGGAGGGGGGTGGAGCCTCTGACCTTAGTGGGAAAATACCGTTTGGTCTTGAACTGCTTGAGGAAGGATGACAGGAAGAAGGTGGTGAAGAAGAGAATGACAGACCAGAAGAGAACGTCAGGAATGAAGGGCCCGTTGTGTGCACAGGCAGGACCAACAAACTCGCCATACAGCTGCTGGCATGTCTTTAACACAGAGGAGAAATGCATCCACATTTCAACAAGGTTCTGCTGAGCTGAACATATACATATTTATAATATAAGCTATATGGTTTAATATTTAAAATTCAAACATTTTAATTTAAATTAATTTTAATAACTTTTTAATTTACATGTCAAATCAAGTAAACACGTTAATTTTATTAAACATATTTAGTCTGTCAAGTTAAAGGCAGGGTAGGTGATATATTTCCATAAACATTTTATGTTTTGCTGGTTGAAAGTTTCTTCACATCCTGACAGCAATCACTATTATAAATCACTATTATATAAAATGTTCAATCAAACTTAATTGCCTGTCAAACTATGTATGTGTTGATGTGTTGGAGGGAGGGTGAGATCTTATGCTTATAAAGGCTTTTTGGTACTCTTACTGTACTCTTACCGGCACGTCTAACTCACTCCAGTTAATGGTATCAGGAGTGAAACCAGACTGATTCCATGACTGTACCATCTTCTGTGTGACATTAGCTGGTGGTGAACAATGACACCTGAAAAAAATGAAGAGAAAGAAAGAATATAAAAGAAAAATAATTAATTACTTACAGGAACAGCTGATAAAGTTGTTTTAATCATCTAAGCCTGCGTGAATGGCCACTATCTGTCTACAATGGGATTGGATAAAAAACAAGTGGATTAGAATAGAGGAATTGTGCTGAATACTGGACAGTGTCTTACGTGTATATGGTGAGATTGTCTAAACTGTCATGCATATTAAAAGGGAACAACTCTCCCAGCTGGAAGAGTTTCTCCAGAGCTTCATAGATGAAGATGATGCAGATGAGAGCAGCGAAGGCCTCCTCTGTGAATCGAGTAATGTAGCACACCAGAGAGCTGGCGTCTGTGGCAACCAGCACAATACACAGAAAGGCCGTCCACAGACCGATGCTGGTGCGCAGAGGGAGGTAAGAGAGACCGTAGTCACTGAGAGAGAGAGAGAGAGAGAAAGAGGGAGAGAGAGAAAGAGGGAGAGAGAGAAAGAGAGTGAGAGAGAGAAACATACATTATATTATAACATATGATAAAGGAAAGGATGGTTTAAACCAGCTTATGATTAAAAACATTAACCCTGATATATTCTTAAACTTATTACACAATGGTTAGTTCCAGTAATCTGATTGGACGAGCAGTGAGTACTAATCTTCAATGATACAGCACTGGAATGTTTCTGTGATTGTATTCATTCATTCGTCTGTGTTTGCTGAGGGTGTGAATGAAGACTGAAGTGAGTCTTTCTCACCTGCAGAACTTGAATAAAATCTTCTCAAAAACCAGAACCGGTCCAGTGCTGCCCAGGATGGTGAGCGGCTGACCGGCAAACAGTGAGTAAGCCACGCCCGTCAGAGACGCCCCAAACAGAGACTCAATGGCACTCTGACACAAACACAGACAAACTGCAGTGAAAAACGCTGAAATGTTACACAGAAGAAGAAAGAACTCCACATTCAGTGAGTCTGAATCACTCCCTGACTGCCTGCCTCATCTGCCCAGAGCTTCAGTGTTCTGTCAAAGCTCAGACTCACTATGTTATTTTTGGTGGCTTCCCCCAGAAGACCTCCAAAGGTGATGACGGGGGACATACAGGCACAATAGAGGAAGAGTATAGAAGCCAAACACTGCAGACTGAGCGCATCTCTCATGTCGCTCCAGTAAAACGGAGCTTTTCGCCTCACGTCCAGTATCAGACCCCCGAATATCCTGAGAGAGAGAGAAAAAGATTCTTAAATAAACACAGACAGAAAATTAGGCCAGGACATAGGCATGAAAGATTAATAATATATTATAAAACTTAAAATACATTTAATAAAAGAGATAGTTCTGATGTATTATAGAAGCACAGAGCTTTTCAAACTAAAAATAATCATAATAATAATTGCTGGATGTAAAAATAATTAAGGATAATAAAAAATTGAAGGACAACAACAGTTATAAAAGCAATAAAAGACGAGTTCTGATTTAGAGTTCTGAAAAGGTTCTTCATAGTGATACCATAGGCAAACCATTTTTGGTTCCCTGAAGGACCATTTCTTGTTCCCCACAGAACCATTCAGCCCAAGGTTCTTAAAAGAACTATTCCTTTCTTGCCTTTTAATAGTCTAAACCTTTATCTGCTACAAAGAACCTTTCGTGAAGCAGATTGTAAATTGTAAATATGTATTAACTTTTTAAAGTCATTACATATATGGAAATGACAGATGCATATGAATTTGGAAATGATAAGGGGTTTCTCTTTATGTCCTGATGGTAACTTGTGTTGATGTGTATGCGTGCTGCGGGGCTCCTAAACAGCTCTTAACGGAGGCCTCTCTTTCACAACAGCATATGATTGGCTACTTAAGTTGCACATCAAAGGCCGTCCACTGCTATTAAATGTGCCACTGTGATTCAAAGCCTCCCAGATGAAAGGTTTACAAAATTTGCACCATAACAACATTTTTACCCCCTCCCTCTAATGCCTGTTTAATAAGGTCCAGGATCTGTCCCTTTCTTTTATCAAAACAGACTTACTTAAATCCAGCATCACCCCCAACACTTCTCCTTAACACTGGGTTCAGCAGGGTTCAGCTTTGACACACACTGATCTAAATCCTGGCACCATGATGATTTGATATAAAAGGGTGCTAGGCCAGCACATCCTGTCCAAGTATTTGATTTTAATAATCCCATCAGCCATGTTAAAGGTATTGTAGACAATTTCAGAGAATCATAAGATGCCGCCCTCCCTTCAGAGGGACTTCAGGGAGTTGTGTGGAAGTTTGGGTGGAGTTTTTGTGTGGAGGTTGTGAGAAGGTTTTTGTGGAGGTTAATGGATGTTGTGTGGAGGTTGGTCTGTCTCTTACCGCCCTGTCCTCTGAAGTTCAGGTCCGGTGTGATGCTCATCTTCTTTAATGGACTCTGACAGTGGAGCAGAGCCGTTTGGCATGGATGGCATCTTTCTCTTCTCCTGTAAATAGATATAATACAGCAATGTAACAGCAGAGATCAGACATCAAGATCAGACTGCATTCCTGCAGAACTGCCACCTAACCAAGGAAAAATTAAAAAAATTTTTATTAAACATTTTTTTTTTTTTTTTTTTAAAAAAAAAAAAATTTTTTTTTTTTTTTTATTTAAAAATAAAAAAAAAAAAAAATAAAAAAAGGAGGGGGGGGGGTGGGTGGGTTTTTTATTTATTAAAATTTTTATAAAAAAAAAAAAAAAAAAAATTTATTTTTTTTTTACCCTGAGGTTGACCCTGACCCTGACTGGTGATAACTCTTAGCTTGCATCTTTCAGGAGTTAAACCATCAAACTCTTGGTTACCTGAGCCTTAACCACCAAACCATCTGACAGGACACCACATCTCCCCTGCTGTGATTACAAAAGTTGAAACCTCACCTGAGACGGGACGCTTTTCGGGGGCTCAATTCGTATTGTGGGGTCCCACTCTCCTGGAGGCAACACAGTCACCTGGTCCAAAAACTCATCAATGCCAGAGAGCAGGTCATTCCTGTCTTTGGCTTTGTAGGCCACATCATGAAAGATCTGCCATGGTTCAAGTGAGGATGAGACACACACAACAAATGAAACAAAAACTGAGATGAAAATATGGTTTAAGAACACAACTTGGCTTGTAATGACAAGAAACAACATCTTTGTATCACACACTAATCCCTGGAGACCGATCCTGATCTCTCCAGCATCTGTCCTCAGCTTACTGGCTCACCTCATCTGACATTAACGTAGCTATAGACCTGCCGATCTCATGGTACTGCCCTCCTTTACCAAGCGGCCCCAGAAGCAGGAAAAGGAACCTGCAGAAAAGAGGACATGAATGAAGTTCACAAAGGTGTGACAGAAAACAAGGCCAGAAACAGAGTCTGAGTTTATGCAGATGTGAAATCAAGGGTGGGATTCACCAGAGAAGGTTGTGTGAGAGTTACCTGGTAGGAACCGGCACTTCCGTCAGTCCGGTAAGGAGAATGGCAGGTGCGAGGCGAATAAAGGCAATGATTGGCCGCTCAAGGAAATCAACCTCCCCGACCAGAACGTTGGAAGCTTCTGCGCCTGGAGGAATTTTCTTCATGAAATTCATGTCCACCTTTATAGGTCAAGAGGTCAAAGAGCAAATGGCACAGATGAGCACAGAGAGTCAGTGAAAACCTCATAAATGGGGAACTGACAGTGGTTTACTGAGTTGTAGTTGTTGTTAAACAACATTCCAGAAACTGGTTCATTACTAACAAGCAGATCAAACTAGTCACTAGTCGATTGGCGGAAGTGTGTGGGGAATTCTGTAGGTTAATTTATTTTTGGCGTTAACACAATAATTAAAGACAGGTTTTGAGACTGCAGGCCATTAAGCTGCTGGCAAACTCTTGCAAAGTCAGTTTTACATAATGCTGAATGACACTGCGCATGGGCTGAGAAAAACAACATAAACACAGCACAACATACACAAACATAAATCATACACGACAATTTTATGACAGTTCATTTAAAATAAAATAAGAAACAACTGCAACCAAACCGTTGACTCGTGAGACAACAGCGATATTTGACAATCCACAGGAAACTGAGACACACAGACCAGTTCAGTCTGCAAAACTGTTTTTCCTCTCAGTGAATCATGTTTTTCTAACCTGGTTCTGCACTCATGGGAAGTTGTCACCAAACTCCTAATAAAATACGACATCACCTGAGGTTCAGTTTCAAATGTGCATTATCAAAATAAATGGTCAAATAATTCCAGGTGCTTTTAACGCACAAACAACATTATCCGATTTCAGTTCAAGTTTACACTCATCCAAAACCATGTGAGCGGACAACAACTGAAAAAACACAGATTGGAGTTTCTGTTGAAACAAAGCTGTGTTACAGACAGATGAGAGTGTGAGAATATCATGCCGATACTTCACAACGTTTGACCAGCATCTTCAGCTGAAGCCTACAAACATTTGTCACCTCTGTGCCACTGAAAATGAGTGATTCTTGTTTCCAAATGTTCATATAATCAGTTTGACATTGGTCTTCAGCTACCCAGCAATCTTAAGTTGTAAGAATGTTTCCCTAACGTTTCCATCAAGTAACAAAAACATTAAACATTTTCTAGGAATGTTTAAACATCCATTTCTTTGGACATTGTATTAACATTATTTCTTGGTTATAAGAATGTTATTTAAACCTTTTAAACTCTGTTTTTAAGTTGTTTGTGGAATGTTTTAAAAGCGTTACAATGTTTTTGATATATGACATATAACATTAAAAAACATTCTACTTATGTTACTGAAAGAAGTTTTTGATAACTTCGAGAAAACTTGAATTACCCAACACTGTTCAACACTGGAATTGTTAGCTGGGGACCCCGCTGTTCAGCAATTGGGAAATCTACACAGGTCAAGCAATACTTTGGATACACTTCAAAATAAAGGGTGATAATGTCCCACAAGGGCACGGGAGTAAATGCACAGCCAGTCTGAAGGCTCCAGTCGAGGTATGAACGTTCATGATATACATCTGTCCTTCTGGGTTCACACTGACAATCACATGTCATTCCTGAAGCACTCCATAACAACATACAACATACACTGAAACACAGGAAGTGATGCCCGCATAGAGACTTACAGCGGACTTCCTGCCAGCCTCCTCTCCCAAAGGTCCACAAGTACAGCGAATCTGAGAAAATCTATCCTGATACCAACCAGACAGACAGAGTGTC
>JAZGTH010000015.1:2402500-2415000 GCA_036877525.1 Chromobotia macracanthus
GTGTTCGGGGAGGAGGAGGGGCTGGAGTTTGCAATGGGCAGGAGAAAGTTGAAAATAATGGAGGATCGGGATCCCCGGGACTCTCGGGAGGGAGGGTGCAAGTTGAGGGGGGTGGAGACAGAGGAGCTGCGTTGGAGGACAGACATACAGGAGGCGGAGAGCCCCTCCCCTGATAGGAGCAATGCAGGAGGTCAGAGGAGGGTGAGAAAGAGAGGAAAAGAAAAATGAAGATGTAAAAAAATAATCAATCCATGAAATGAGAGCAAAGGAAGTGAGGAGGCGAGACAGGGGCAACAACACAGTGCAGATACATTAACATCACACATTCATCACACTGAAGAACTGACTGTCTGAGCTGATGTATTGACATTTGAATGAATCATGCTCGCTTGTTTTGCTTGTAAACAATCTTCTGTTCATCAAAACCACTGCTTGACAAACTGCTAATTTAGAGTGACATGCAATAACAAGACACTCAACTCACCCCTTCCTTGAGGGCATACAAGTGACACAGGAAACTCAACCAACACACCACACAATGATGGTTCGAAACCACAGCCAATGAAACACCCCATGCACATATCAAACATTGTTTTCAGCCCTGCAGAAACACCTTGCCGTGTATGTCTTTCCTAATTGCTGGCCATGGAAGCAAGGAACCTACACAAAGTAATTTCTTCATTCATTCTTTGTCATGGGAACAGAGATTCACAAGTGGCTGCTTGGCTCAAATATCGTGCTGTTTTAAATAAATATCAGGCAGAAAATGATCAAGCACAGCAAAAGTTCTCACCGTTTCTCTCAAGCAAGTGTGGGTCGGAGTGTTTCTTGCCTATGTCGGCGAAGGAGCGCACGAGCGGGATGCGATTGCTCAGCTTCTTCTCGTTCTGATGGTGGTGTCTCTTCAGCATGGCGACACGCACGTTTTCCCTTAGACTCTCGTCCAGTTGCCCAGACGCCACCATGTTGTCTAAAACCATATCTGAAAACACAGGGACGGACTTATCATTCATGCTGAGATATAAGGATGAACAAACCTGGAGAAACGTCTGCGAGGAAGCTGCGGGTTTACCTGCAATCTCCTCAATGGTGTTTGCCCTCATGTCCAGCATGACGGTGCCATTGAGAATGCAGCTTCGCAACTCAAATAAACTGTGCAGGGAAAGCGTGGCGACATAGGGTTTACTCCAGCGTTCTCCTCCATCCTCCACATCCTCCTCAAACTTCAGCCACCTGCCAAAATCTATATGTAAATATAAACATCTATAGCTGACGTAATAAACTACACCTGTAGCTTCTCTGTTAGGACACCCATGAGAGCGTGACATGAACTGACTACATACTCCTAGTAAAAATAAAAGTAGTAAAAAAGTAGTAAAAAAAATTGCTCAAACAAGTAAAGTGCTAGATGAGGTAATTCATTGTTTTTTTACAGTATGTGAAACAGTACAACATGTATGTATTATATACACATTTGTTTTACATTCATTTTTAAGCAAAACATAAGCATTCAAACATCTTTTGAGGTCACTGTACACAAATGATTTTTAATGGCCAAACTGTATCTAGATCAGAAGTCTCCAATCCATGTTCCTGGAAGTCCACAGACCTGCAGAGTTTAGCTCTGATGTACTCCAACCCACCTGCCTGGATGACAGTCCCATAGATTTTGATTAGCTGCTTCAGGCAAGATTCATTAGAGCCGGAGCTAAACTCTGGAGATCTGTGGACCTGAATGGAGACTTCTGATCTAGAAAGTTGGATGGCCAATGGCTGGAGTAAACGTCATTCTGTCACTGCACAATACAGTGATACCCACACCAAGCTGCCATGGCTTTGCTTGTGATTTCTCTCACCAGAATCTCTTCCTCACCTAGCTGTTTCTTTCCACTCGTATGTGTGTCCATCACGGAAGGACAGCTCATCTAACTCTGTGAAGAGGTCATGAGGAATGTGCTCTTCATCATCATCTTCAGTGCCCAGAATAAACTGGACCCTCTGTGAGGGGGTGTCTGTAGCCGAACAAAAACAGACAGACCATCACAAATGAATGAAGACATTCAGGCAAAACAAACACACAACCAAACAGGAAATGATTAACACCATTTTTATTATTAGTGATCTGTGGTCTTCTGCAGAATTTTTAAGAAGTTCGGTAGTCTTACCATATACTGGCGATTCTCTGCCATCCTCTCGCTCTGATCCTCTGTCTTTTCTTTTCCGGTGGTGCTTATGACCACGGTGGCGATGCCTACGTCGACCTTGTCTTCCTAAAGGTACGTGTACACCCACATAAACTGCCCTGTGGCCTAAAAAGACAACAACTTCACAGTGATTTACCTGCACATGTGACACAGTGAGCAAGCAGCCCTTCATGTTTATTTCTGAGGCTTCAGCTAAGCATGTAAACAAATGAAGACAGTGAGAACCAACAGAACAGTGAAAGAATTGATATGTCTCAGATTTTAAACACATAAGGAAAGTTTCAAAGAAGGTTTTAGGGTAGATTTCCAACCCGTGCTCGAGTTTCTGTGTATAAGATGGAATTCTGGGAAACCGAGCTCTTAACTGTGTCACACTAATGATGTCAGAAAGGAAGGAAAACAGAGCAATTTAAAACTAACTTCATTACGAAGAAGAAGGGAGTGTTTGCGGCGGGAGGTTGGGAGATGAGCGCATGTGTGCTCTGTGAAAAATCTGCCTGTGTCTACATCAGTTTTACACGCTTGTCTGCACAAAGAATGCATGAGAGACTGAAGAGAGAGTACGCACTCCGTCGGCCACAAGGGTGCTTGAAAAATGATCACACACACACGACATCGCAGCGTTTGTGCCGCTAAACTTACACGCACCTGCTGCAGTACAAGTCAACCAAACAAAGCACACACTTTATTCCACAACCAACAAACGCGGGCACTGTTCACGTCCCCAAAAATGAGCTGAACACTGATGTCAAAGGTCACGAGGGTGCATGATTAAGTCAGCTACACTAATAATAATAATTACAGGTTTCAGATTTAAAAAAAGGCACATTTAGCTTGTTTAATGTGCTTTGTGAAGCAAAGGTCAGTGCAGATAACAAAGAAACAGATTCAACAACAGACTATAAGAACAGGAGGGGGTGGGTTAGCTAATTGTAAACCTTTCTCACATATTATATCTGACACTCCCCTCCTAACCTCCTAAACCCCGACAGCACAACAACATCCCTTAGAAGAACAGCATGCCTTTACTAATTACAATAATCAACCAAAACACTGTTGTTATATCATACATATCAAAAACTTTATTCTTAAGTTTTCTAAGTATTCTTACGTTTGAATGTTTTTATAACCAAGCAACAACTAACAATCTAACAATCTGGACGCTTTGAATCTTCCTAGAACCTTCAAAATAACATTATTAGTGTTTTTGTTACTTAATGGAAACGTTAGGGAAACGTTCTTACAACCTAAAATTGTAAGCTGGAATACTCAATGTTACGCCTGCAGAGGGTTTTCTGATACATCCCTTAAACTGACGCAAGCAAAAAGAGAAAGTGAAAGAGAACAGGTGTGTATGTTTTTACGTTTTGTGTAAAAAATGTTCGTGCAGTTCATGCTAGAGGTACCAAACGAAGCGTGACACTGACAGGCTCAGTTTAATAATGAGATCTTGAGCTGAAGTCTAATCCATCTTAATGCTGTTAAACAGGCGGGGTTCAGTGTAAAGAGCTGTGCATGCCAGCACCAAACTCTCCAACTCATTACAATCATATCACAACTGTATTAAACACACACAGCGCACTGCCAGAACCTGCAGCCACTCCTGAAACAAATAACTGTGATCCTGAAAGGACTTCATAACACATCTAATAAACAAAATGTACTATTTAGCAAATTGACTTTATTTTATTTGTAAAATTAAAGTGGAGCCCAGCTAACAATTTTAGGTTGTAAAAACATTTCCCTAATGATTCAATTAAGTAATAAAAATGTTAAAAACTGTTCAAAGCGTCCAGTTTTTTAGACATTATATTAACATTACTGTTTGGTCATAAAAAACGTACGCTTTATACTAATCCTGTAATGTTTGTAAAATGTTCCATTAACCACTAAAGAAAAACATTTTTAATACATGATATATATAGGGTGCAAAACAATTTTTTGACACTTTTAAGAGTACTTCTAGAAAACATTAGCCAATGTTCTTAGAACATTCCTTAGCTGGGTATTGTGCAAAATGTTTGATTTTGTTCTATTGATTTTTATGTTCATCATTTGTGTATCAGGTCATATCAGCAGTATATCAACCATTAGCCACGCATATATATATATATATATATATATATATATATATATATATGAATATGTGTAATATATGTAAGTTCTAGATAATTCTTGCCTTTCTCATCTGGCAAATTACCAAACAACTAAAACTGCCCCTCCAACATGCACAAGAATCCCAGAACACACTCATGCCTGACAGAAATCACCTGGTAACAAAAGCCTGGCCCTTGGGAGAGGCCCCAGAGGGGAGCCGGGGCCCTTTGAGATGCATTTAAAGACCGAGAGTAAAATGAGGTCGAGGTGGTGGATGGTTTTAATCAGAATACTGAAGAACCGCAGACATTCAGTGTTTACCTCCATGTGCTGAACGACCAGATGGTATGAGTGAAGACAAAGCAAGAAAAGTGTCATATGTTGAGAGATGAATAAAGGAGAAAGAAGGTTTTGTGACTTACTTTCAAGTTCCTCTTTTTCAAAATTGGTGTGGATGTTGGAGCTGGTTTTCCCCTGATCAACTACAGCTTCCTCATCATTGCCCTGCGAGAGAGAGAGACAGATGAATCTCGGATAGATTCCAGAACAAGAAAACAATCCCACACGTGAGCATTCCTGTTACTGCCGCTCTCATCTGGCTACAGTTTAGAATTGTGAAACAGTTTGGAGTTTATACCATAAGTGGTCTTAAGATTATTCATTTCGACAAGGCACTCCTTGGCACAGCGCTGAGGAAAACTACAGCCAGTGTTAATTTTGCAAATGTACAATAAACCAAAACGTGGACAATATGATCACCTCAGCCAATGAGAACAGAGTATTTTAAATACAATGAACTCCATGCCCCATTTACAAAGCTTATTTGTGGCTCTTGCTAAGGCATACGTGAATATTACTACTGCTCGTACGTAGGGTTTGGGATTTGAGCGAACGCATTTAAACGCATTGTCTCGGGACACCTGCATTCTGTTCCATTTTGTTGTGCTCCAGGCAACTGCTGAAACTAGCCTAATTATACAGAGCTCCCTTATAACCAATTAGTCAATTTTGAAAATAGGTTCTTGAAATAATGTAGATATGCATCTGAGAGCTATTCTGACCTAATACAACCACCTATAAACACATTAGCAACCAACCACAACATCCCAGCATTGTGATGGTGACTTCTGCACAACCATAATCAAACTGTCTCACAAACAAGACTTGCTCTGAGACCTTATTATCTTTGACCTCTCTGCTTGTGAATAATATATCAGTGTTCCACGATCAGGGTCTCAGACACAGATTAAAGACCAGTGCTAGAATACAGATCTTCAGTATAGTATAATTTTGTCTAAGACAGGGCTTGGACTAAACCATCCTTAACTTCATGCTATACATGGACCCAGAATGTGAACATCTAGTCCATAATGGATCTACAACATGATGTTCCAACCACTATTTTACTTTAATAGACTTTCCGAGTCACGTTTGGAGAACATGTCAATGAAGAACTTTGTAACATGTTCACCACTAAGTTTTAAGCCCAAATCAAGTTAACTTAATTTCCTCAACTATCAGGTCCAAACCGTAATCTACAGTCAGGATAAATACTGTGAAATGAGAAACAGTTTTCCACTTGCAGTTTAGAAGGGCTTACAATACACAAGCTTATCCTGAGCTTTCCTGTACTTCATGTATGTGAGAACATTGTGATGTGGCTTTAGAAGGAGATGGTATATCAGGGACTATGTACATCAGTGATTTTCATCACAATTTTCCAGATGCTACCCAGAGTTCTCTCAGGACTATGCCATCTGTAAGTCTCTCCGCTGCATATTTGTTTACGTTCCCCAGACAATAACCCAATTCCCACAATTCTCTTCCATTGCTTCTGTGAGATCTCCAGGCAGAACAGTGAGCAGATCTGTGAGAAAACAAATGAACTGCTCCCTTCCCTGCGACAACAGTAAAACTACAAAAATATTAAAGAACAACAATAAAAATCATAACATCAGTTTCAAACAAATACTGATTCTGCTTCACGATGCCTTAGAAAAAAACATTTTTGGCTGTACAGAACCTTTAATATCTGTAGAGCCTTTCTGTTTTACAAAGATTCTTTGCAGTGGATAAAGGTTCTTTAGACTCTAGAAAGTTAAAAAGAAATGGTTCTTTTTAAAAAACTATTGACTGACTGTTTTCTTGGGGAACCAAAAATGGTTCTTCTGTGACATCACTGTGAAGAACCTTTTAAGAACCTTGATTTCTAAGTGTGTAAAGGTCGGTAGTTAATGGTTTAGATAAAAGATGACGTGTTTGTTCTAATTATACAGACTTTTCTCTACCAATTAGTCGTGTAGGCAACACTAGTCCATTTTAAAAATATGTAGTTCTGCACGTCTCTAATAAAGGAAGTGATGGTTGGCATCTCTCAGCTGGAGGAGGAGGATGATGTAACTATGGAAACTCACATTCACAGCTATTCTTTCCTCTCAAAAACATTTCAGGAATGCTTTTTTGAGCTCACCCAAAGGATTACAGTGTAAAAATAAATCATGTCACATCCAACAGCTGAATTACTGTCTGGCTGTTGCAACATGTTAGAAAGCCACAGTGTGATTTAGAGACGTCCTGAATCATCTGTGAGGTTACCTTAAAATACCTGCAAGCAGAAGAGCTCCAAGGAAAACTTAAAAAAATGTACTTATTGTAAATACACATAAAATTCAGGGGTGCATAAAAATATCAGCTGCTTTACTGGAATATATTTTATGTGTCTTTTAGCCAAAAGTTGAGATTGTTAGTGCGAAGTCTTCAATATTGTATTTTTTTAAGAGTAATGATTTGTAATGTCTTTTATGTTTTAATAACAGCAGACACTTGAGTTTGCGGGACTCTACAGGTGTTGTAAAACGTCACATTATCTCATTATTATGATTTGAGAATGTTCCAAAGAGCCTGTTCTGACCATTAACTGTTAACGTTACTACTGTGTTTATATAATGTACAAGCATAACTGAGCTTTAGTGTGAACATGAACTTAAGCCAAACGTGATTTGATCAGCTAGAGAATTATCATCTATAAATTCAACACCCTGAAATATACTTTCTTAAACATAAACCTTCCTAAAACATTCTTGTTGGGCTGTATGTTTCCATAAAGAACATTCAACATCCACAAAACCTTTCTGCGGCACAAACAATTCTTTGTGGTGGAAAAGGGTTCTACAGACTATAAAATGTTAAGAATGAAACAGCTCTTTTAAAACTTGGTTCTGTGCCTAAAAGGTTCTTTGGGGAACCAAAAATAGTTTTTTTGAATTGCCAGTAGTGACATATGTATGTTCTCTTCTAGTACATTCACAGAGAGTCCAGTGTAGAAACTCAGAGTGGCCTTGTCCAACCACAGGCTTCTGTCCAACCATTCCCTGCCATCAGATATCACCCCAAAGAGCAAAATGCAGCACAGGGTACAAGTGGACAAATAATTTAAAGAATTTAAAGTGACAGCAGGGTGTCTGGGGTGTAGTGAGACATTCCACCTCATTTAACTGGAAAAACACCACATTTCAACCATGTTAACAAAGTTCATGCTAAACACATGTAAGCTGTGGTCTCCAGACAATATTTTGAAACATGACCCGACCACTGACACCAAGCCAAAACGTATTCGATGAGCTATGATTAATCTTAAATATGAATCATACTTCAAAGCTGCAAGCTGATTGCCGGCTGCATTACACTCTTTAAAATAAAGGTTCTTAGAAGGTTCTTCACAATGATGTCATAGGAACCATTTTTGGTTCCTCACAGAACCATTCAGTCAGAGGTTCTTAAAAGAACCAGTTCTTTTTGACCTTTTTATACTCTAAAGAACCTTTTTCCACAAAAAAGAACCTTTTGTGAAATAGAAAGGTTCTGTAGATGTTAAAGGCTCTTTGTGGAACCGTACTGACCAAAATGATTCTTTTATGGCACCGTGAAGCACTTTTTAAAAGTGTATGTTAGATCTGAAACATAAACCATACTCCAAAAATCACCTTTGATCACCAGCTGCATTAGGTCACACAAGGAACACACAAGGAACATACCGAGAAAATCGTAGCTCCTCTGGTGCTCCTCAGATTGACAATGTCTCCCCAGAAGTTCTGCATTGTTCACAGAACCTGGGTAGGGACCTCCAAAACTTCTTCAGTATGCAATCAAAGTTCACTAAAGACCACAAAAGACGTGATACTTCCCATCCAAATGTCCACTAGCACAGTTAAAACAACAAAAAGTCAAAGATGAATCTGAAACGTTAAAGAATGATGGTCTGCAGTCAGGATCAATAGAGGAGAAAGTCTCAACTTCCTTAACACAGCAGATCTCATCCACTGAGTCCAGACGGTGGAAGACTGTCTGAGTCACATTCGTACCCAACACAGCGGCTGTTCTGAATCACCACACACAGGCGAGTCCTGCGAGACGCAACCAGTGAGTGTTTCTTCAGCTGACGTCGCATGAGTCTCGCTCCTGTCCTCAAAGACCCAAACACGAGGTGTTTTTTATATCCCAGCTCTTCAGTGTGTGTGAGTGGGTGTGTGTGAGGTGTGCTGTTATTCCACAATTTAAAGGGATGAGCGCTTGGGTTTAAACAGGACTGAAGCTATACAGAGTGCATTGAATGTGGGGACTGCGTGCCATTAACCTGAGGTGTTAGAGGACATGCAGGGCGGCATGAATAATGCGACAATGCATTAAAGGGCACATCTACTAACATACACTGTATATTTACACACACACCTGACCAATATGAGTCAGCAACATTAGCTCAAAGACGTGTGTTTGCAAAGGGACTACCTGTTTGTCTACCCAATTTCAGACTAAATATCATCGTTTCTCAATTCCATTTGACTTGATGCACGCTTTTAAAACATATAATTAATTACAATTTCGTGAAACACAATAAAAAATATAAAAAATGGGCAATGCACACAAAGCTATACAAGTAAAATGAGGCTTTTATTTTGTTATCACAAATGTATGACTACATATAGTTTAGCCAATGGAACAAACACACTGTACAGCATAAACTTGGGATACATTGTCATGTATAAGCAACAGAGTGCTATAAGTATGCATGCTAATACTAGGCTCTCTTACTGGAAGAATGCACACCTGTTCCCCCTGACAACACAGAAACCTTTGTGGCAAGTAATGCCACTCAAGCAGTGAAGCTGTTAATGCTGTATTTAAACCCGAGGAGCTGTGAACTCTGTTTAAATGAAGGAAGTCTGAGCAAAGAACAATCAAATAAAATAGGTCACATTCTCACCGGTGAAGCATTGTAAGACGATCTGTCTGAAAGACTCAGAAACAACTATAAATTAATGCTTTAGGACTTCTAATTCTAAGAATTCTAAAATATCATAATCGCAAAATATCGTTTATTATTAAACATATTTATTTACTATTATTATGATTAAATATAGGATGATTACACCAACTTTACCCAGCGGCAGTATGCAAACACATAAAGCACTGGTCGGTCTGAAAACAACTTTTTGGGGGAAAATTCCTTTAGGATTTCTTTACTTTTGACCTGTGTGTGTTTTCTTTACGAGGCATTCAAGGACAATCTGATCTGTGGAGAGACTGTATCCTAAAGTTACTGTAATACTGTATTCAGACAGCATTAGTATTGCTTTATGAACAGGAAGTAGCTTTAATACGAACACAACACAAAAGTAACACTTTTTGTACATCAATTACACACAGACAAGCTTATAAAAGCAAACAGACTAAACTAGCCTTATAGAAGACACAGACAAACTGATGCCCACACAATCTGTGTCTGCATACATACAGCTGTATGTAAAATTAAAAACATACATGTTAATTTATTCAGATATTTAATCTGATAACACTTTCAGCTGCTGACCACAATGTACGACCCAATGTATGACAAAATTACTTATGCTGAATAAAGATTTGAAGGATTATGTTTAAAAAGAACGACAAAACAAGTGGGACAGGAAAGACTTGTTGTGAATCAGCTGTAACAGAGAAACCGTGTTCAGTGTTGCGCTGGCTGCATGCAGACAGCTCAGAGCTTCTGAAACTTCTGTTCAGAGCGGCTGAAAAGCTGCTGAGCTCACATCTCTGCCCTCTGTGGCTGTATCAACAGCATTGTCTGCTGGGTCCCAGCACCCCAGGGCTGCTGATCCTCCAGACACACAATAATGCCAAACTTCCTGCTGTCTAATTGTTCATCTGAACGAGCGCTACGATGGCACATGCTCAACAAACCGGAAAATCTTCCCTCATCGCCCAAATCCTGACAGTGACGGCAGAGATCAGAAGAAATGGATTATCAGTTTAAAAGTCAACACACGTGAGGACACGTCAATGGATATGAAACCGTACAGAAAGCAACAGGTGGAATTCAAAAAACCTTTTTGTTCCCAAACAAATGATCTCAAACGAACTGGTCATGCCAACGCTGCCAACACACAGAAGCCTAACCTTAATATGTCTCAGCTAAATAATTACATTGTATAACAACACAAAGAATGAGGAACACAGCTGAATGAATTGAAAAAACAGAAAGAAATCACAACCAGTTTCCTGCTGTGAATTTCAATGAAAATGAGTTGCCCAAAATTCAGATTTGGAGGTACTTAAATGATCAAAACTTATTAAATTATTTAAATGATTAAACTTATTAAAACTGCTTAGGTAACATTTTTTATTTGCTCTACTGAAACAGCACCCTCTTTCAAAGATTAACAATAAATCAGTGCAGCAAAAGTTGCCTGCCCAGCCAACAATTTTGCGTTGTAAGAACTTAAGAATAACGTTTTCTGTTTTCTGAGTTTTCTGAGTTCAGAGAAAGTTCAAATGTTACTACAAGAATGTTTTTGATAACTTTGAGAGAAGAGAACATTCAGAGAATGTTCCCTGTTAGCTGGTGGAGATTATTGATAGAGACAGAGGGAGATTACTGATAGAAAGAGATTATTGATAGAAAGAGTTTGTTGATAGAGTGAGAGAGAGAGGGAGAGAGATTATTGATAGAGAGAGAGACTCGTCTTCTTTCGTAGTGATGGTGACGCAGTGATCAGAACGATACAGAAACTTCCTGGCAGTCTCGTGGTGTCACTAACACACTAAAGCACGTTCTCTTCTTATTGATAGAAAGATAGAGATTATTGATAGAAAGAAAGAGAGAGAGATTATTGATAGAAAGAGAGAGAGAGATTATTGATAGAAAGAGAGAGAGAGATTATTGATAGAGAGATATAGTAATTATTGATAGAGAGAGAGACTCGTCTTTCGTCGTGATGGTGACGCAGTGATCAGAACGATACAGAAACTTCCTGGCAGTCTCATGGTGTCACTAACACACTAAAGCACGTTCTCTTCTTATTGATAGAGAGACAGAGATTATTGATAGAAAGAGAGAGAGAGAGAGAGATTATTGATAGAAAGAGTTTATTGATAGAGTGAGAGAGGGAGAGAGAGAGATTATTGATAGAGAGATATAGTAATTATTGATAGAGAGAGAGACTCGTCTTTCGTCGTGATGGTGACGCAGTGATCAGAACGATACAGAAACTTCCTGGCAGTCTCATGGTGTCACTAACACACTAAAGCACGTTCTCTTCTTATTGATAGAAAGATAGAGATTATTGATAGAAAGAGAGAGAGAGAGATTATTGATAGAAAGAGTTTATTGATATAGAGAGAGATTATTGACAGAAAGAGAGAGATTATTGATAGAGTGAGAGAGATTATTGATAAAAAGAGAGATTATTGATAGAAAGAGAGAGATTATTGATAGAGTGAGAGAGATTATTGATAAAAAGAGAGATTATTGATAGAAAGAGATTATTGATAGAAAGAGAGAGATTATTGATAGAGTGAGAGAGATTATTGATAAAAAGAGAGATTATTGATAGAAAGAGAGAGATTATTGATAGAAAGAGAGAGAGATTATTGATAGAAAGAGTTTATTGATATAGAGAGAGATTATTGACAGAAAGAGAGAGATTATTGATAGAAAGAGTTTATTGATAGAGTGAGAGAGGGAGAGAGAGAGATTATTGATAGAGAGATATAGTAATTATTGATAGAGAGAGAGACTCGTCTTTCGTCGTGATGGTGACGCAGTGATCAGAACGATACAGAAACTTCCTGGCAGTCTCGTGGTGTCACTAACACACTAAAGCACGTTCTCTTCTTATTGATAGAAAGATAGAGATTATTGATAGA
>JAZGTH010000015.1:2417500-2427500 GCA_036877525.1 Chromobotia macracanthus
GCGTTTCGCTCCTGTCGGCGTGAATGGCGTTTACATATACGTGGACAAATCCCGCCTTCGTTTGATTGACAGACGAGTTCCTCCGTTCAGGAGTCAGCAGCCGGCTTTTTATGACCAATCACATCGCGATAACGCGCTTTCTTATGAATATTAACAAGAGAGAGGAGGAGCTGGTTGGCTATTGGTTGGCCTAAAAGCTCCCCAAGGGAACCGAAGGTGCGAGTTGAAGATGTAGGCAACTAAGTTTTGGAAAGAAGATTATTGGGTTATTTATTATTATTTTATTATTTTCGGGTTAATGATGTGTTGTAAAATGAGAGGACAATAAGCCAAACGTGACTTTATTATCAATATAATGTGCTGTTGGCTGCGGTAGAAAACTTTCCAACATTTTAACAACTAAACTAACTTCTGATTGATTTTACTTTTTTACTTTTTTCTTGGGAAAGCGCATATATTTCTTTCATTTTTCTCTATAACAGCTCCATTACTTTCTATTATTTTTAATATAGCAGCTCCAGCTCTTTCACATGGTGTTACAGCATCAGAAAAAAGCAAGCATCACATTTTAAATCGATATCAAACTACAGCATTGTCATCTCGTTATTTTCCATAATACCCAAATATGATTTTTTTCCCCCACAAAATGTGCCTTAAGAGACTATTTTTACAAAAGGATGCACCCTAGTGGTCTGTAAACGCATGTGCAACTCCTTGTTCTGTCCTCCAGAGTTTGAGGACACACACCTCCTCTCAGAGACCAGAAACCTCTTCATATGAGAAGGCTGAACTCCAGTCAGCCATTTATTTCTACACTGCAGAAAATAATTCAATTGTCTGATTAACAGTATTACTGTAGTTCATCATTCAGGAAAGAGTGGCATGGGAATGAGCAGGATCAGAGCCTTTCAAACAAGACATTTTGCATTGCTTTTACACATACAGTATTAATACTGTAAAGTGCACTTTGGTTATGTAGCCTGGTCTTTTTAAAGACTCTTATCAGAAGTGGGAGTCAAACCTGTCTACTGGAGGAGACCAGAAAACTCTTCACCTGAAACCCTCCTGAGTCTGCCACTTTTTCACAGTAATTACAAAGTGAAAGTGTGTCACGATGAACCTCAATTCACTGTATGTTTTCTCTGTATATTTTGTGGAGGTGGAGCAGATTCTCACCTAGAAAAGATGATCTAGATGATAAAGCAAAAATGAAAATGATAAGAGCAAGCCGACATCAAGCTAAACAAATCTCAAAATACTAATACATTTTTCTGGAATTCAGCATTTCATTACATACTTCTAATGTGAATGGAAGAATTACTGTTACAGCTTGTGATCAACATCATCAACATCTGACCAGTGCGTTGAAAGCGCAAGAACATTGGTTATAAGAACATTATTCATTATTCCTTTTTTAATTTTGTAATGTTTTTAAAACTACACTTAACTACTTAGGAGTAATGTTTTTGATATATATGATGTTACTGCAAGAAGGTGTTTGATATCTTTAAAAGAACCTTCAGAGCATGTTAACAAGGCTCTGAGAATGTTCCCTGTTAGCCGGGTTTGCATGCTGATTTTGATCTGGTTTGAAAACAGACACAATTGTGTTTTTTTCTCACAGAGTTTGGAAATATTTATTGGTATAATAGTATTCTTCTTGGCAATCTGGAAAGGATTTTTTTTATCTTCTTTGGACATCTGTCACTGTAAGTCCTTCATTTCAACATCAGGACATTGTGCTGTGAACATATACTGAAACATTCTCTTGGAGCTGTGGTGTTGTTGTACTGGTTATGTTATATAAAACACATGTGAAACCACTACAAAACAGTGTTGTACCTGTATATTATTTTACTGCATTTAACATAAGTTAAGTGAAAATATTTTCATGTTAGCTTGTATTTTAATGATGTCTGGTTTATACATGTGGTATAATGTGGTTTATATATGTAATGGTGTTTCACGGCTGTAAATCTCAGTGACTATGTCTCAAATCTGAGTAAAACCCTACATTTGGGGAAGTTCTGATTTGTGTAAACACCCCAAAACATAGTAAAGTGTTTATTTAATTGTAAACATTGCAGAAAGCTTAGGGTTAGTTTTAGAGCATGGATTAAGTTATATTGTTTATAACTAGCTGTGTATAAAAACAAAAGTCTGTGTGTGTGTATAGGATGTGTCCTCTGTTGTGTGTGTGTCACTGCTGTGTGTCTAACAAACAGAGCAGAGATGGACCAAGGTTCTGAGATTGGATGAGAGGCCCACGGGGATGAAGGTCACTCTTCCTCCTCTGTTTGTGGAACGTGTTCAGATTTTAAATGATCTGCTTGGTTCTATCAGTTACAGATTATGCAATAAATCACACATTCAGTCATGTAACACTTATCAAAACCCAATCAGTACCTGATGGATAAAATCAAATCTTACATTTCTCTCATTTTACTCACAAATATATATAATGACATATATAGTATAGTATAGTGTATTATAGTATAGTGCAGTATAGTATAGTACAGTACAGTATAGTACATTACATTACAGTACAGTATTGTATTGTACAGTAAAATAGAGTGTTGAATCCATCATGCCTTTATTTGAAGGACCCACATTTTAAAACAGTATGAGATGACATGATAAATAGCTCATAAACAGAATTGTTTCCTCTTTTTCACAGATCTACCAACACAACCAATGGTTTTACTTTTAAATAATTTAATAGCTTTTAAAATTATTTGGCTTACTACATTTGACCTGTGTATCACATTAAACATACAAAATAACAAGAAATAGTCAATCTATAATCCATTCAAAGACACATTGAAAGTGTGAATGTGACCCTCTGTTTGACCGGAAAGCAGAGCACTGGGTTGTAGTCTAATGTGTCCAGCACCTAAAACAGCCTTAACACTAATAATATCCCAGATACACCTGAACACAATTCTAACTCATTTAAATGGGTGTTTTTGTACAACAGGTCTCGGTTATGTTTAGATAGAAATAGCTGAGATATTTAGATACAAAGATACCTAGAAACAGATCCTTTCTCACTGTATGTTCAACAAATGCGAATCGCCAGTCAACGAATCCAGAGAAAGTGCGAAGATTCCTGTGATAACATCAGGAAAACGAACAGCTGTGACGATCAGAAATCACATCCTCACAGATCTGGACGCAGTCAGTCAATTCAACTGAATCCTGTTGGTTTAATGGTCGTTTTGCTCTTGTTGACGTTCAACATTTGCTCAGTTCTGTTCATCGCCTACAAACATCCCGAAACGTGGAAGTGAAATCGCACCACCAACAATTCAGTATTAAACATTAAAATTCATCTCAAGCTAAATAAAAAAAGACAACGAGAATAAAACCCTACAGGCATAAAAAAATATTCCTCTTTTTGTTTGCGTTATACATTTCAAGTACACAACGTTTACCTCACATCTCAAAACAGAAGCACTGAATTCACTCACATCATATCGTAAGCTTGAGTTGAGCTATTGGACAGGGACCCGCTGTGCACTTTTAAGTGTACTTCATTTTCACGTATTTAGTGCGGAGATCCTGTTTCTGAGTGTAAACTGAGCTCGCAGCTCGACTTGAACTATTTACTGCAGCATGTTCAACAGAAACACGTCCGAATGATTGTTCACATTCACAATAATAAGAAGAAATCAGTGCTGCGACAGCACGAAATATTGCACGTTCAGACACTTGAGACACGATTGCACTTGTACAGTATGTACATTAGGTCTGTGCTCTGTGTTACCAGAGGAAGTGTGCGTAACACGAGGGGTTTCCCTCCTTTCTGGCGAGTCAGGGTGGATCTGTGTGGTTCTGGAAGGGTTTCGTAGAACTTCTTTGGGATTTTAAGAATTGCACTTCACTTGTTTTATTTTAAGAGTTTAAGAAAGATAAGCGCCCATCCAAAAACCCTGAATCATGCTGTGTGTTAAACTGGTGCCATTATGTTTTTGTGTTACAAAGTTTGTAATCAAAATCACACAGTTTCTTGTAACAACGCTTCTTATTCTCATCTATTTTAAACCTTTTCAGTATGCAATAAAGTGATAAATAAAAAGTTAAACAAACATCATTTTCAGAGCACATCCTGTGAAAAAATCAGGAACTTCAGTGCAAACAAAGAACACTAAATAAATAACTACAACTTAAAAAGGACCTCAACAATAAGTAGACTGAGCAAGTACATAACAGATCAGTGTTCAAAACGTTCTCCTTACCTTATTCACAACGTTATTGAAGAAATTAGCTTTTGAGTTGTGAACTACACAATTTTTCATGGAGTGATATTTTGTCAGGAACATTAAAGCATTAACTTCCCAATTATTCCACAGGATGTGACATCACAGGGCCACAACAATAAAGAAGCTGAAAGTCGTAACAGCGCTAATACACAGAGAAACCTGTCAAACAGAATCTGTGAGGCTTTCTCTGAGAATTGCAGCAAATTGAAACATTGAAACACCTGATCTTTAACCTGCAAATATTCTAGATCTTTCAATGACAAATAATAACATCAGAATGGCATCCATCAAATATATGCAACAGATCATTTGGAAATATTTATCCTTCTCATAATCGTGAATGACAGTGACTCATTTTCTCTTTCATGGTCTGAACTAGAGCAAAAAAGATGGAGATGTAGATAAAATGGCCAGCTCTGACTCTCTCCCTCTGTTTCTCCTTTTCTTTCTCTCAATCTCCGTTCATTTCCATCACCTTTTCCGTGAGGATTTCCCGGAATGTGGAAAGCTGCTTCATCTGTTCGGTCTGCATGGAGTGTCTTCTCATCAGTTTCTTTTTCATCTTGAAGTCTGGTCCACGTTTCGGAGATGTGGGAGCGACTGGCAGAAGGATCTTGCTTCCGGAGTGAACAGGAGAAGTGGGTTTTCCATTAGCCCGGATATCAGGAATGGGTCGTTGGGGGTTGACGTTGAGAGGAGGGAGGAACCCAGGTCTCGTTTGGGAGATGTGATCCAAGAGGAGAGTCCCTGATCCCCGGCGTTCCAACAGCCCTGTTGGGCGGCGCCGCATTGTGATGGGAGACACGGAGTTGGGAATGCTCTCCAGAGATTCCCGGGAAGAGCTGGTGAGGAGGGACAGGGGAGAGGCATTGTACTTGCGGCGCTCCACAGAGACACGTCCAGAATCTGGAGATCCGGGGATGGAGGTGGGGCACAGGTGGGTTTCTGACTCATAGTGCTCCATGCGGGTAAGTTTGGGGTGTTGTAGAGCACGTATGCCCGCGGTTGCCTGTGTCGTGTTCTCCTGGGTTTCGGGGGCGGTGTTTCTGCGATACAGCGACTGGTGCTGTTGGACTTTATCTGCCCAGGATGAACCGCACAGCGCTGCACAGTCCTCAGAACAGGACCGATCCATCAGCTTTGGAGAGGATGGGTCATGGGTCTCTATACTGTGCCTTCGTGACAGGAGTGGTCTGGCTGGACCTGAGACAGACAGCCCATTCATCTCAGAGACCAGCTTATCCTCCTCAGCTAAATCTCCCTCCATTCGCTCCACTCTCTCTGCAAGTACGGAGGGAGCCACCAGACCCCAGGGCTCAGAGTTCAGCCTTTTCAGAAGTTTACGTGGTGGTGGCCTCCTCTCACCTTGTGGTCTGCTGGAGGGAAGCGGAACTGCTGAGCTCATTGCAAAGCTGAAGATACCCTCTTCCTCTTCACCAGGAGCAGAGCCAGATGTATGGATCTCCACCTCAGATGGAGACATGCAGGCAGGTGAGATTTTGTCCACCACACCTGGAGATGGTGGGGAGTTCAGGTATTGTTTGGTCTTTTTGGTGCCAGATGGAGACGTATCGGTGGTTATGATGATCACCTCTTTGCCTTTGGCTTTGCACGAGTCCAGCAGGACCTGGAGAGTGTCTCTGTCGCCCTTGTTGATAGCATGTACGAGGGCAGATGCCCCAGAATAGTCTTTCAAACTGGGGTCGGCGGCATTTTGCAGCAGCAGGCACACCACCTCTTTACCCGCCTGTTCTGCGCACGCATGCATCAAGGCGGTCCGACCTGATTTGTCAGGTATATTTGGGTCAGCTCCTTTCTCCAGGAGGTACCGCACCATTCGCTGCCGGGTCTGTGGGTCGTCATATTTCGCCAGACAGGCCGCTATGATGGGTGTCTCTCCTCGCTCATTCCCTTCATTGATATAGGCTCCGCCCTCAAGGAGGAGGCGTGCAAGGCGGAGCTTGCCCTGGAACACCGCCTTTAAAAGGGCATTGCCCTCTCTGTGTAAGGTCCCTCCATCCCCCATGATGTATCACTCTCAGCCTCTAGAGTGCCAGAAACCCCGCCCCTCTCCTCCTCCAGTCTCAATGTTGTCGACACATCCCAGCTTATATTCCCATCAACCTGAACAAAAACAAATAACAAACAGCACATTGTAAAAATCTGAGATTCCAGCTCTCAAAAAAAACATGGATTACAAACGCCATGCTGACATGATCCTGTATTAACTCAATTACTATTCAACAGATATGGTTTGAGGCAGTTATTAAAATGCAAGGCTGTAAATCAGTTAAATGAGTATTTATTCTGCATGGGCTGCAAATTGAAAAGCTTGTAGGTATAAAGTAGCAAAAATGACAGTTAAAAGTGAAGACATTACGACAGAAATATACTACTATTATAATATACGAATACTTTAGTTTTAATAAATTTATAATAATTTGTATTTTAATAATTTGGTATTGTATATACTATATTATCACAAAAATGCACCAAGCTCATCATTCACACTGCTAAAGACTGTCTAACTATGTTATGTGAGCACAGTGTGTCAGACACCTGTGCAGCCCCGTGCTCTTTAACACAGTCTCCTCTCTTCTCTGTGATGAAGGCAGGAGATCATAATGGCCGCCCCGTAGAAGAAAATTAAATTCCTGAGACACACAGAGAGAAAAGAACATGTGACAGGCTCAGATGATTCTGCACACACACACAGCTGATTTATATGCATTAATTACCTTACACAGACACAAATACCATGCATGTATCCATCAGTTTATGTTATGCACATTGCAATGGTTTCTAGGAAGTGTTTGTCACTTATTATTTAATCTACTGCAGTTGCATAGCAGGGCAAATAACTCAACACAGATGAAAGATGATAATAATTACCAGACCAATAACAGAAAAAAAAATCAGACCTGCAATATCACACGCTTAGAGACTCACAATGCCTCTCAGTTGTCTAGTGTTGGATTCAGAAAGACAACTGGCCAGCAGATCATTACCCTAACACCAGCTTACCATTTTAGGTTGTAAGAATGTTTCCCTAATGTTTCCATTAAGTAACAAAAAAACATTAAAATGTTATTTCAAATGTTCTAGGAACGTTCAAAATGTCCAGTTTTTTAATAACTGTATTAACATGCTTCGTTTTAAGAACATTATGCACATTTTGTTTAATTTTGTAATGTTTTTAAAACATTCCACTAACAACTTAAGAACAACTTTTTTAATATATATGATATATGACGGTAAAAAAAGTTTACTACCATTTTTACTACCATTACTACCATTTACTACATTTACTACCATTACTACCGTTTAAGTTTACTACTACCATTACTGCACAAATGTTATCACTGACTTTGAGACAACTCGAGAGAATGTTAGCCAACCTTCTGAGAACGTCCCCTGTTAGCTGACACTGTCTTGGTAAGATGATTAGAGAGAGAAGAGGGATGGGGCAGGAGGGCAGCTGGTCCAATAACAGGCATTATTAACATGCCACAGCCCTCCGAATTAGCTCAGACTTATTTGAAATTCAAATGAGCCCAAAGTCACAGGTTATATTGATACAGGCAGTGTGAGGAAGAAGCCCTGCCTCCTTTCAGAGAGAAACTGATCAATGAGCTACACAAACAGCAGAGGACAGGGGATTGAAATTGGTTTGGCTATACATTGGCTGTCGATCATTGTTGTGTCACAGCAGCTTGTGGGGATGGTACAGTTAGTGATGCTGACTAACCAGTGGCTAAAATCAATCTAAAATCCTCTACTAGGCTGTCTCTGGGTGTTTATTTTTGTATTTCTCACAAACATAATTCAAAAAACAACAATGACAATCTGATCCGATCGGACAACAAAACGACATGCTGATGTTTGATTTGTAACATTTGTGAAGTCTACATAAACCATTTCTATAATTTATTCCCTATGGCCTTTCCTCTTTCTACTGATCTGCAGAAAGACCCTGAGCTCTGGCGATAAAGAACAGCGACATGAGAAGACATGGCAGATTTGAGAGTGTGTGTGAGCTGTGCAGAATTCACATCTCTCCTGCACTACACCGAAACACCCACAGACCCCGAGCTGTCTGCTGTCTGCCTTCTTAAGACATCTCAGAGCTAGCTCAGGAATGCAGGAGGAACACTGGTTCTGCATTCTGATGAAGACAGCAAAGAAAGGGGTGAGAAAACGGTGTTCTTTTAAAGCGTAAATGCAAAATCCATCTTTAAGGGTCTGAAGTCTCCTGCAATTGAGACGCTGAGGTTAATCTCCTGTCTTGCACGCAGGCAGCACGGATGAGTCATCCGTGATGGACTCGCTGGAAAAATGTGGCACAAGGACTTGGGGCAGATCTCTCCAAAGATCAGCAAGTGCTAACCTGATGTATTATGAGCATCAAGGATATAAGACAGCGCTTTATTCTTTCAAGCTAAAGTGTGTCATTTTATCTATATTAAATGCTTCTTCCTGTCCCAGTTTAATGTGCAGAGACATTTGTAGGTTGTTTGAAAGCACTAAAGAGCCCCAAAAGTGTAAACATTGTACTGTAAACATTTAATCGTCCCATTCAGTCGAACCTAGCAACAATGTCTCAACCAATGGCATGTGGGGTGGGACTATCTGCCTGGTCAGCCAATAGCAAATGAGGAAGTGTTTGAGAAACCTGTTTAAAAATAATCATTCTGCAATCCATTTGGTGACATTAGTGGTGCAGAAAATTACACAGTTCAGCTATATTAATGCTATGTGATGTCTAACACTTCATTTGTGTGCTAAAAATTTATCACAATCATGCACAATCACGCAACCATATCTCTTTGCATTTCCCCAAATTCCTTATGGATTTGCACATGCATGCACGTCTGTGAAGGGAATGTGGAACTGTTTGACATTAAATGCACCAAAATAAACCTGCCAGTTTTGCAGTATGTTGAGTAACACTTGCAGAGGGCCTGTGTTTTAGTACCACACTGAGCGAGGGACGGTCACGCTGTGCTGTCTTGTAGGGACAAATCACATCTAATTCTTTCCAGTCTCTAGATAGCTGATGGAAATTAATATCATGTCTGAATTCTCACGCCTCTGAAAGCCCCCTCACCTCCTGAGTTTCTGTTTTATGTAACCACCATACATGTGTTATTCAAGACTGCATTACAGGTTGTGTAAGGGCCTGTAACCAAAAGAACCCCTGCAGTCAGACATTACCACCACCCTGCCCTTTCCAAGAGCTCTGTGATGCCTTTGAGTTGCTGTTAGCATCATTAGATCACACAGATCTGGGCAGGTGCAATCAGTTTTACAGGAGCTGAGACAGCAGCATTCATCAGCAGGGAGCTGGTGACCCTGTGACCCAGCCACATCAGAACCACTGAAGCTGCTCATCACTCATGCTGGCAGCTTTGAAGAGGAGCGCCCTGGAGAGAGGCAATGAGATTATCTCCTTTATACTGAATTTCCTAAGCGTTCCTGACACGTCCTCTGACTCTGAACCGCATTTATTGCACTTTTGTGTTTATTTTTTTACCATGGCATGTTTACGCTCAGCAGATATTTTCATCGTCTTACAGGTTGTGCTGTCGTTTCAGTGGACTGCAGTTGGTACTGCTCCTGCACTTAGTCTGTAATTAGATGAATGACAACAAAAGCACTTGACTAATCTAGACTGAATGTCTGTTGATTTAGAGAGCTGAGAATGAATTCTCCTCCTAACAGTGATCTGCGCCAGTCCT